>JAOVVI020000376.1:0-33304 GCA_028571085.2 Nepenthes alata
GGACGGTTGGAGAGATAGAGGACTAAGTTCCGCTGAGGTGTACCCGGCCAGGGGACGACTTATAGAGGTGGAGGACTGAGCTCACCTGATATGTGCTTGGTCAGGGGATGGCTTAGAGAGATGGAGGATTGGGTTATGCTGGATGTGCCTGGCCAGAGGATAGCTTAGAGAGATAGGCGACTGAGCTCCGCAAAGATTCCCCGGCCAGGGGTGACGATTTAGAAAAATGAAGGAGTGAGCTCCGCTTGATGCACCCAGCCATGGTGTATCTTAGAGAGCTGGAGGATTGAGCTTCGCTGAGGTGTTCCCTGTTAGAGAGTGACTGAGAGAGATGGAGGACTGAGCTCCACTAGGTGCGCCTGGCTAGAGGGCGACTTTGAGACGGTGGCTCCCTCGAGCGAGAGGTCGGCAAGAAGAGAGGGGTAATGTACTCGCTAAGGAATGGCCGATAGTCGAGTGCACCACGGAGGGGTGGCTAATCGGAGGAGGAAGAGATTCTAAGGCATTGACAGTAAAGAGAATGGTCACCCATTAGTCTTTTCCAAACTGCAGACAGAGGTGGTTTTCTACACCTTGCTATACAAGTTGTCTTCATCGACCATGCAGCGTGAGAGCTCAAAGTTGGTGCAAAGCATGTGCAACCACTAGTCAAGATTTGTAGCAGGCAAGGAAGAAATATTCACTTCTGATAGGAAGTAGCTCTGAAACTAGTCGTTGCATGCCCTTAGTCATCTCCTTTGTTTTCCATTTTTGCGAGTTTGGAGAGAGTTCTCTTCTTCTATTCTCATCCTTTCTTTTCTTTCTCTACTTTTGTCATGTCGAAGCTTTTCCCTCATGGGAGATTCCTCTCTTTTTTCTCCCTCCTTTCCTGCAAAGGAATGACCGTATTTATAAATGGAAAGATGGGATGCAAGCCAACTTGTCTTTCCTTTTTTAGAAGTACCGTGATTGGTGTCTTCCTTTCTGGCGCGCCTAATATGACAAGCTATGATTACGCAGGCATGTTTGCCGAGTTGAAACCAATGAGATGGCGATGCTAGAATGCACGCTTATGGGCCGTATTCGGTGGGCTACTCTATTGGCCGATGTCTTGCTAGGTGGTCTTGGGTTGCATGATCTTGGACCTTGGGCCACATGGGCCTTCTCTTGGGTTACAACTTCCAGACCGTTCTCCTGCTGTAAGCCTGGACCCAGGTCGGCCTGTAGGTAACATACCCATATTTTGAAAACAAGTGTGGAAAACTTAAAAGGAAAATTGAAAAGAAAAATGTACGTTGTTTTAAACATCTAAAAATTAACTACTAAACAAATTCCCTAATTTATCAGCTGAATTTAGGTCAGACAGCACGTTTTGTAAGAGATCAACTTTTCAAAATATATGAAGAAAATTTTTGCAAGATAGTGCAAATCATATATTTTAGAAATATAAGATTAAAAATAAACTCAAAGAGACCCTGCGTCCGATAAAACGAAATTATCTAATCCTTTCTTTGTGATACAAGTTTATATGTAGAAAGTTCTACGAAAATCTTAGTGACTTACACCCAAAATTTTGTTTATTGAAAAGAAGACCAAAAAAATAAAGGAGGGAAATCCTCTACGATATCTCCATGCCGATTGGAGGCTGACTTTTAGAAAAAGCCGAGACTTGAGGCCTGAACAGGCCATATGCCGCCAGTCGAGGTCCTTGACCGGCAATATGAAGCCAACGATGTGCTTCTCAACCCAACCCCATCCCTTTGTAAAAGAAATAGGACAGTGCAATGGGGAAAATTTTTTCAGCATTATTCTATAAAAGGCATATACATTATTTGGTGGTATTAATTGTGAAAAACTATTACATATGTTTATATAAAATTATAACTTGCATATATGTTACAATTATTATATATTTTAGAGACTATATCTTAATGGACGGGTGAGAAATCTAATTTGAGTGTTTTGTAGTCATGGGGATCAATGACCTTTGCTCACAATATTCTCATAGGTACGAGAAGTTAGACTTGATGTGTCTTGAATTTAGGTTACTGTACAGATTAGAAAAGCTCCCAGTTTTCCTTGGTTGGGTCAAACTTAGGTGGGTTCGGTCTCCTTTTTTGATAACCTGAATTTTGCGCAACACAATAAACGAATAATAGGTCAGAGGATTGTCATAATTTACTCCTTGATTTATCCTCCAACGCTCAAATTATTAATCTTCCTCAAAGAGATGGAGAGATGTAGGGATAAAAATTATGCGTGATCATGCAAGGGTATGGAGGTTTGAGTTTGATTCAAAGGTTGCGCTTGACGTGTAGCAGCTTTGAGGCGGTGTTGTGCTCACCATGGAGTGCTTTGATATTGTGGGAGCAAGAATTGTGGAAGAGTTCTTGAGAGGCTATTCGAACAGAGAGTTGTCTTTTGTGAACTCTTGAGTACAATCCTAAATATGGGCGTATGTGTCTGACTATGTCTGAGAGTGTCCTTTGGAGTTTGTCTCCAAGAGTATTTTTAACCTTTGGGCCAACTTAACCCCGTTTGAGTGCCAAGGCTGGCCGCCAACTGTCTGTGCGGATTTGGCAACCTAGCACGGGAATCGTGGGTGCCGATTAGGGCAACCGTGATTAGTCAAGAGGATCCCTTCCTTCTTCGAGGAGGTGCTTGATGCAGCGGATATTATAGTTTTCATTAGGAGAGATCTGTTGAATTGGAGTTACTATTAGAGGTGATCTGCTGAGTTGGAGTTGCCATTTTGGGAGAAATTGCGATTGAGGGCAATATTCGGGGTACCAAGCTGGCCAAGAGAAGTAATCTTAGTGTGCGGAAAGAAGATTGTGGGTTATTCTAATTAAGCTGAGGCCAACTTGCACCACCCAGGCCAGCTAGGATGCTACTTGGGTCAACTTAAGCGTTGACCACTCCCTGAGCCTATGGGTCGGTCACCCTTTGGGTCTATGGGCCTTCATGCTGGGTAGACCCATCTCTGTCGTCCCTATCACTAGCCCCATGCCAGGGGGTTTGAATTTTCATTCCCTAGCTTGTTCATGGATGGGACGTGTCTCGTCGTTTTCCTCTTTCATCCATTCCCTGGGCCGCACTCTAATTCCCTGTCTTATTTCTGGCGTGATTCGCTACACCTGTGATTTTCTACGGATTTGTTGACATGGGAAATCTTTAGCATTTAATGGCCTGTTGATCTTTCCGCGTGCTATAAATTGAGGGGCTGCTTGTACTTTGCGTCACGCCCAACTTTTATCAGTCAAACAGCTTGGGAACCTAAAATCGTCATGAAGCCTGAGTTGTTAGCCATCGGGGTTGAAGGGAGCTCATCTCCGATGTTCAAAGGCGTCATCATGGGATGCACGAGAGGTTTGCTTTCATCATCATTTTTAAATGGGAACCGCTTTGGTCACCCATTTTCGTGTCCGTTCTGGAGCTAAACCTATCGCTGTTTTTTAGTGGGGTGAAGCTTCCCTATCACTGTGCCTTCGCCTTGGGTGATGGCTTGTCTTTGGAGCGGGTACTACTCGGGCTCCTTGAGGACCGCTGTCTTCGTGAGCCACGCCCTACTACTGGTAGGGTTAGCAGTGGGTCATAGGTTCAAGGTCATTTCCTCGATGAGCCTCTGTTCTAACTCCTTATGAATTGCTCTTCCTACTAGTCACATTTTGCTGTCTGTCAGGTTCACGTCAGTCTCTCGCTCGGGCACCTCTTGTTGCTCACTTATTTGGTGTGCTTGTTGCAATTTAGTTGAGCAGAGCTTTTGCAGTCGAATAGTCACTCCAAGTAGTCTTTCCTATTATTCACCGCCCCTGGAGAATTTGTATTTCATAAAAAGAGACTAATGAATGAAACTAGCAAGCATTTTATCCATATTGTTTGCCTTTTCAATTTTCTGGTTGTTGTCATTTTCTCTTCTTTGTTCTTTTTATGATGCCAGACCGGATCATACGCTTGTCTGTCCGACTTAAGGTCGAACTGGGTTGAGGGACTGTTAGTCATGTCTGACACCAGACTGCTATAAATTTGTTATGAAGACGGACTAGATTGTGGGTCTGTTTGTCCGATCTGAAGCCGAACTGGATTGCAGACCATTCAAATAGGCAAGACTCCGAACTAGATTGTTGACCAGTCAAACCAGTTGGATGCGAGACTAGATTGCTAATTGGTTAGGTAGGCTTGGCACAGGATTGGACCCTTGACCAGTCAAGGCTGTTGGATGTCGAACTAGATTGCCAACAAGTCAAATCGGCTTGATATCGGATTGGATCCACATCAGTTAGGCAGGCTTGACGTCAAAGTAGATCGTTGACCAGTCAAGCCGGCTAGATGATGGACCGGATCTAGATTGGTTAGACAAGCTGGGAGCCAGAGTGGATCGTCGGCCTATCAGTTTGGTTTTAGCCTCATCACATCTGCTCACCGCCAATTTGCTGTCCTTGAGAAGTGGGGCGTAGTGGCCTGGGAGGTTGTGCCGCTCTAACATCAAGCCTATCATATCCTGCCAAGGGTCCACCATCCGTACAGTAGTAGGTTATCATTAATGACGCCAGATGATTGACGCACCTCGACACTTCTAGTGCTTGCCCGTGTCTAGGTTATCATGCGTGCACCTTTTCAAGGCGTTGTTTCAAATTTTGAATGACGACCTATATAAAATGATGCCTCTTTGTCATTTTTTTCTCTTCCTTCTTCTCTCGAGTAAACTCTCTCTAATTTGACTTCTTCACGTCTCTATGTCTCCTGGTGTTGGTACGATTTGCTTCGTTCTTTCCGCTGCCAATATCGAGGTTTTATATATACCGTATAATATCTCAAGCATGATTCCATTTGTGGTGTCAGAGGAGTACAATAGGGCTTGTTCTCCTCCGAATGGGTCCATCACCATTTACGAGGCCCACCTGAGGAGTGGTCTTCTCTTCCCCCTCCTAAGAGAGTTGCATAAAATCTTGGTGGCCCTGAGCGTTCTGATTGCGAGATTTCATGCCAATGTTGTGAGGTACTTGTACTCCTTTTGCGTACCAAAATGGGGACTAGATTTTGCTATCTCCCAAGGACTTGCACATAAGCGATGTGATCCTCGATTCTGTGAAGAACTAGAAGGATCGGTTCTTCTTCATCAAGGTCTCCTTCGATTGGGCCCTCTCGAATGAGTGGGGCAATGTGCCAGCCTCCTTCATTGGCAAGGGTTCGCACGAGGAGGTGGAGTCTATTAAGCTGCTGACATAGTTGGTTTGAGTGAACACTAGCTTCTTCAACAAGAAGGATTGTCTCTTGTCTGCTGAGGCATTTGTGCTGACCCAATAGGAGTCACCATTGGGGGGAACAAGAGCCACCGCCCTGCCGCCAGCTCAGCCCAAAAGGAAGGTTGGGACTCTGTATATTAGGAAGCCTTCTAAGAGTGCTTAGGCAGCATCGTCATCGAGATCTTCTTCTTCTTCTACCGCCTAGGGCCTATCAATGGTGGATCAGAGCAGGGCCTAGGTGAACCATCTAGGTGATCGGCCCCAGTCGCACGCTTATATGTTAGCACCACAGAGGAGAGTGTCGGAGCTGCTGCTGGTGGAGGTCCCCTGCCCTTCTTGCAGGGGCATTGGGTAAGTCTGAGGTTGGGGGGCTGATTGGGCCCATTTGCGTGCCAGCTCAGGCCCATCTGAAGGCCCAACAGGTAGTCTAGAGAGGTCCCATCTATTTTGCCGGAGCAGATGGTGCTCGGCCATTCTTGCGAGTCAACCAGAGAGAGTCTCGGTGTGGTGCACTCAGTGGTGGCCCAGCCGATGGACGACATTGAGGTGACAACAACCATGGAAGCATCTCATCCAGAGGCTCCCCCATCGGATCATCCTCGGCCAAAGAAGGCGTCCTCTCCAGCTTCTTCATCCACAGTGCCCCTCATCGCTGTGGCTACTGAACTACCTTACATCCCGGTAAGCTTTGGAGAACCCTTCACTTTACTGTGAACGGCCAAGCCTAATCTCTTTTTCTTTCTCTATTTATAGGATAACAAGATGGTATATATTTTGATGACATGCTTGCACCAAAGGTCATCCGGGATTCATTGGCTGGAAGGGGAGGTCCACCGCATGATCTAGATGCGGGGTGACATACGTGTGGTCGAGGAGATGTAAGGCCAGGTGGATGCCGCCACCTCCGAGGTCCAACAGTGTCGAGATTGGGCCACCAGCCTTAAGCTTCAATTTTTTGAGGTCAGGGAGGAGCTGTAGAGATCCTAGGATGCTTTGCAGGCGGCCGAGCAGTATCTTGCGGACCTCCAGAGCGAGAACGCTAGGCTAAAAGGGGAGCTGATGACCCTATTTAGCCAAGAGGAGGTGGGTCAGGCTCTGAACTCCAGATTTTGGATGGCATTCACTTGTATCAGCAAATTGCTTCCCTCCTTGACATGGCATTTTCTTGCGGCTTCTTTGACCTGAGGAACAAGGGTGCCCTGCGCCGATCTAGTCTATCTAACTTTTCTGACAGGGAGGAGCCCTCGTCACGTCCTCCAGAAAGCCCCCAACCTTAGGGTAGCCTTCTTTTTTTTTAACTTTTTTGTGTATATATATATAGCACTGGCACGTTTGTATAGTCCAATTTTGCAATGAATCAGAGAAAAATTTTCCAATCATTGTCTTAGTTTTTTATATTTCTATGTAGTTTCTATGACATGTGATTCTTATGCGTCGGAACCTAACTCGCAGACCATCATTGATTGACAGTGCTCGTTCCTGCTGGGGGAGTCACTGCACGCATGTTGAAAAGTCCCCTAAGGTTTTGGTATTTGACCCCGTATGGGTCACTCAGTATTAAACCAAGATTTAGATTTGACCGCATATGGACAACTTGATGCTAGACTCAGGTTCAAATTCGACCTCGTGTGGACTACTTGGAGTGGAATCAAGGTTCAAATTCGACTGCATGTGAGGTTTAGTAAAGGGTGCATAAGAATTCGCCCGACTTAAGGGTAGTTTAGATCACTTCAACTAATACTATGTCACTGAAGCATTTATATGGACAGGCAAACAATTAATAATAATTAACAATTAGTGAACAAGTAAACAAACTATTTCTTTAATGTGATACACTTTTACAAGCATGCTCGGTAATATATGCTGCACCTATCTGGGTTCAGTACAAAATTACTGATAATAATTTTTGAGGTGGATAGTGTTCCACGTCTTTGAGACCAGTTTGCCGTTTTGAGTGTGAAACTTGTATGCACCATTTCCTAGGATGCCCGAGATAAGGAATGGGCTTTTTCAATTCGGGGAGAGCTTGATCTTGTTAACATTCTTACCCATGGCCTCTATTCTTCGTAGGATCCGGTCCCCTAACTCAAATTGGTGAGCCTTCATCCTTTTGTTGTAGTACCGGGTAATCTGCTATTTATAAGTAGTCTATGCATCTTGGCCATGTCTCGTGCTTCTTCGAGCAGGTCGAGATGCTCCCTGAGTCGCTGGGAGTTTTTGAGTGGATCAAAATCCTCTACCCGGAGATTGGGCAGTCCGATCTTGACAGGGATGATGACCTCTGTTTCATAGCACAGACTAAATGGCGTCTCATGCATTGACTCCTTCATTAATGTTCGGTATGACCACAACACTGAAGGTAGCTCGTTCACCTATGAGCCCCCAGTGTCTTCCAGTTTGGTCTTTAGCCCGTGCAGTAGGATCTAATTGGTAACCTTCACCTTTCTGTTTGCTTAGGGATAGGCTACTAATGTGTAGACCACTCAAATGTCCAAACTTGTGCAATATTTGGTGAATCACTTGCCATTAAATTGGGTTCTGTTGTCGATCACAATAACCTCGAGAATCCTAAATATGTATATAATATTCTATCGAATAAATTTTGTGGCATTTTCCTCAGTGATCTGAGCCAATGGGGAGGCTTCAACCCACTTCATGAAGTTGTCGATGCTTATTATGATGAACTTCCTCTACCCGAACGCAATAGGGAATGGGATGAGTATATCGAGTTCTCATTGTGTGAATGGCCAAGGGCCTGAATGGTTCTCAACTCTGTGGGCAGTTGATAGGACATGTTGCCGTGGATTTGGCAGTTTTTACAGTTATTTATGAAGTCCATAGCATCATTTTTCATTGTTGGCTAATAGTAGCCATCGCACATTATCTTGAAAGTAAGGTTCTTACCCCTAATATGTAACCCATAGATGCTTGGATGCACCTCGCTTAACACGTAGTCGGCTTCCTCCTGTGTGAGACACCGCATGTATAGGGTAGAGTAACACGTAGTCGGCTTCCTCCTGTGTGAGACACCGCATGTATAGGGTAGAGTACCCTCGGCCTTACAGCTTCCTGTCCACGATAGAGTATCAACCAACTATCTTTATTACACATTTAGTATTGTCCGGGTTCTCCGGCAGGTGCCGTTTGTGATATATCTCCAATAGGGCGACATCCAGCTTTCGCTGTTGGAGACTCATAGCACTTCTTGCTTAGATTTTTTTATATTTGGGGAGGTTAGGACCTCTCGTATATCTCTCGAGTACTGTTGTGGGCTTTTGGCCGCGACGACCCTCACCAGCTAGGTGGCCTTTCAGTTGTTCGCTCTTAGGATGTGCACCATCTCAAACTTGTTAAACTTCTAAGCCATGCTCCTTACTCTAGAAAGGTATTGTGCGAGCAACGGGTTTGACACCTCAAACTTTTCGTGGACTTGGTTGATGATCAACTCTGAGTCACTATAGACGGTCACGTGCCTTGTCGAGCATTCTTTTGCCAGTCATAACTAGTGAGTAGGGCCTCTTATTCGGCAATGTTGTTGGTAGCCAGAAATCCAAGCTTCAATGACTAACTCATCTCCAAACCATTAGGGGTCCTCAAGATCACCCCGGCACCACTGTCAATATGTGTCAAGGACCCGTCTGAATGAAGGAACTAGCTCGGTGTCTCTAGCCAACAGTCGGCTTCACAGGGACCATCGGTGTCCGAAATAGGGGTCATGGTGTAGACGACTAGCCAACCTTGGCTTCAATTCTACGTCAAACTCGCTAAATTTGATGGCCTATTTGACTAGCTGCCCTGACATGTCAAGCTTCTGTAGGATTCCCTTCAAGGTTTAATCAGTCAGGATAACTATTTTATGTACCTAAAAGTAGGGCCGAATAAATGAGTGCCGATGTGATTTTTTTGGCGTGCGTGTTATAGGTCTCGGTACCTGTCAAAGTCTTACTGACGTAATAGACTGGCCACTGTACATCAAATTGTTGCTAGATCAAAACTGAGCTTAGCTCCACCTCTCTTTAGCTCTTAAAAGACAGTCTTACAGTCAGCCATCCATTGGAAGCCGTTTTCCTTTGTCCATCTCAAGGCCTTGAAGAAGGAAAAGTATTTGTCCATGGATTTTTCCAAGAAGTGAGAGAGCATTGGAAGCCTCCAGGTCAACCTCTAAACGTCCTTCACGGTCCGCGGCGAGGTCATATCCATGATCGCCTTTATTTTTTTAGGGTTTGCCTCAATCCCCCGCCGGAGGACGATGAAACCTAGGAATGTTTCAGAGGATACTCAAAAAAGGCATTTGGCCACGGTCAACTTCATCCATTGCGCCTAGAGCACCTTGAAGGCATCACTGAGGTCACAAATATAGTCATTGGTGGCTTTACTTTTGACGAGTATGTCGTCTATGTATACCTCCATCTTTTGGCCAATCTAAGTTTTAAACATTTTATTCACGAACCACTAGTACATGGTGCCTGTGTTTTTCAACCCCAAGGGGTACAACCTTGTAGCAATATATCCATTGGTTAATTGTGAAGGAAATATGCTCCTCATCCTTGAGACTAATTTGGATATGGTCATAGCCTAAATATGCATACAAAAAACTAAGTAGTTCATGCTCGGAGGTGGTGCCCACCAATAGGTCCATCTTAGGTAATGGGAAACTGTCCTTCGGGCATGCCTTGTTCACATCAGTGAGGTTGATACACATTTATTTCTTACTCTTCGTGACAATGACCATGTTGGAGAGCCAGTTTGGATATTGAACTTCCTAGATGAAGCCGGTGTTAAGCATATTCTTCATCCAAGAGGGCGTATTGTTTGCGTGTGTCTAAGCGTATCATTTAGAGTCTGTCTCTAGGGTATTTATAACCTTTGAGCCATCTCAACCCCTCTTGGGCACCATAGATGGCTATCAACTATCTGTACGGATTTGGCAGACTGGCACGGGGATCATGGGCGCCGATTAGGGCAACCGTAATCAGTTAAGAGAATCCCTTTCTTCTTCAAGGAGATGCTGGACACAGCGAATATGAGGGTTCCATTAGGAGAGATCCACTGAGTTTGAGTTGCCGTTAGGGGTAATCTGGTGAGTTAGAGTTGTCATTCCAGGAGAGATTGCGATCAGGGGTAATATTCAGGGTGTCGAGCTGGTTAAGACAGGTAATCTCAGCATTCAAGAAGAGGACTGTGGGCCATCCTAATTAGGCCGAGGTCGACTTGGGCTGCCCAGGCCGGTTGGGATGCTATTTGGATCAACGTAAGCGTTGACTGCTCCCTGGGTCTGTGGGCTGGTCACCCTTTGGGTCCACTATTAGTTTGTGGGCCGTTATGCTTGGCCGGCCCATCTTTGCCATCCCCATCAAGGCCCTTGTTGGAGAAATTGTATCTTTATTAGTTGGACTATGTTAAATAGCTATCCTTTAGCAACCTTATCTTATATGGTATTTTTATTTATTCATCCATATTAATAAGTTAGATATAAATAAATAAATAGATAGATAGATGTCAAGTTGTCGGAGAGTGTCTGAAAGATATCCAAATGATGTTTTAAAATTTTTCTCATATAAAATATAAAATATTCCTAATGCTATTTATTAATTGTGAACATTTTCATTATAGATGAATTTCTACAAAATGTGAAGGTAAAGAAATTTAGTGATTTCAAGTTAATAAATCAAGAGGAAAGTACTTCAAAAGACCTAGTTGTGAATTTCCATTGAATGATGATCTACAATTGTAGGGACACGAAGCAGTGTCCGGCCTAGCAGTAAGTAAGGATAAACACACAGTAAAGAGAAAAAGAAGAGAAAGAGAATGTCAAATCTTTTATGTGGAAAATCCTTTTGAATAAGGAAAAAACCATGGGATTCTAGTCCACAAAAGGATTGTACTATGTGAGTTTTTGGTTACACAAATTACCTGCTACACAAGCCCTAAGAGCTGAAGAAGAAGAAGAACAGTGCTTTTAGAATGCACACACTTAGCTCTTTCTATTACACCTCACTCTTCTCTTGCTCTCTGTTTTCTGCAATTGCTCACATACACACACACTTCTTATACATCCATAGCTCTGTGCACACACTAAATAAATATATATATATATATATATATATATTGATTGTTGAAAGAAACAACCAAGCCAACGTGGAGGACACCCATACAGACAGTCGCCTAATGCACGTAACCCCTTGCAACAGCTTTGCACCGGTACTATCCTGTAAAAGATCATGTCCTGCAGAAAAACGGCTTTGCAGATGCTCTGTAGAAGCAGCTTTGTAGAGATTGCGCATGCTCAGACAATCTTCTGAGCTGACATCCACGTGCACTTTCTTCAAGAAAGTCCTCGAATCTTAGCTGCTCATATAGTCCACGGCCTTATACTATATAGAGTTCTCGGACCTATGCTGCATAAGTCCTCAGATAAAGATGACCCCATCCATTTCCAAAATCCTAAGACAAAAAGCTTACAAGTTTGCGGACTACATCTGTGTAAAAATCTGTGACCTTTTTCCCACAAGGGTGTGACCCCAACAAATTTTCCCTCACGACCGAGTGAGAACAAAATTATCCAGCCTAGCGATGTCACAGCAAGTTTCAAGCTTTCCCTTGGATAAAACATTAGTCATTATGTCTGACCCATTTTCATCCGATCAGAACTTCTCTTCTTATAGCATCCCTTCATCAATAGCATCTCTCACCCAATGGTATCGAATATCAATATGCTTCGATCTTGAGTGGAATGAGGTGTTCCTATACATGTGTATGGTACTTTGGTTATCACAAAGGACCACATACCTTTCCAACCTTAAGCCCAGCTCTTGGATAAATATTTTCATCCACAATAACTCTTTGCTGGCTTCGGTCACTACAATGTACTCAGCCTTCGTAGTGGAAAGAGAAACACGCTTTTGCAATTTGAATTGCTAGGAGACAACTCCTCCTGCAAACTTAACCAGGTATCCAGAAGTAGATTTCTAAGTGTCAATGTTCCCGACCATATTTGCATTTGTGTAGCTCACCAATTGAAGCTTCTCTTCTTCAAACCGCAGACACATCCTTGAACTCCCTCAGAGATATCTAAGAATCTACTTCACAGCAATCCCGTGCTCCTTTCCTTGGTTTGAGAGGAATCTACTGACAGTATCAACGTCATGAGTAATATCCTGTCTTGTACATATGGCCACGTACATCAGGTTGCCAACGGCTGATGAATATGGAATGCCCGTCATGCTAACCTTCTCTAAGTTTGAGGACGGACATTGCTTCCTTCTCAACCTGAAATGGTTCACCATAGGAGTGCTTAAAGGTTTGTACTTGTTCATATGAAAGCATTGTAGCACTTTTTCAATATAGCTCTCCTAGGAGCTGTTTATTCTTCCGGTCGTAAAATATTTTGATCTCAGAATCTGCTTCATTGGCCCCAAATCTTTCATCACAAATAACTGTCCAAGTTGTCTCTTCAGCTCCTTGATTTGAGCACTATTTTGTCTGACAATCAGTATATCATCCACATAAAGGAGAAGGACGGAAAAATCATCCTCTAAAAACCTCTACATAAAGACAAAGGGTCAGAAGTTATCTTTTGGTATCCTTAGCCGACCATGACAGACTCAAACTTCTTGTACCACTGTTTTGGAGCCTGTTTTAGTCCGTATAGGCTCTTCCTTAGACAATAAACCAATCATTCCTTCCCCTTGACCTCGAACCCTTTTGGTTGTTCCATGTAAATTTCTTCCTCAAGGTCACCATGGAGAAATATTATCTGGACATCCAGCTGCTCTACCTCCAAATACAGAGCAGCTACCAAATTGAGCACGACAAGAATGGAAGACATTTTTACCACAGGCGCAAAGGTCTTATTAAAATCTATATCTTTGCGCTAATTAAATCCTTTCACCACTAGCCGCGCATTGTATCACGACTTCATGGTGTCCTTGGATATCTTCAATCGAAAGACGCACTTATTCTTCAGGGCTCTTTTCCCCTTAGGTAGATCAGTTAACTTGAACGTATGGTTTTTTTGCAATGAAGTCATCTCATCTTTCATTACTTCCAACCCATTTTCTTTATTCTTATCCCTCATAGCCTCATCAAAGTTTTCAGGCTCACCAGTGTCGGTGAGAAGAACATACTCGCTGGGTTCTAGGCGAACATATGGTCTCCTAGTTCTCATGGACCGTCGGAAAGGTATCTCATCAGCGTCCTCGGCCCGTTGAGGAATGACAGCTTCCTCATTTCCATCAAACGCCTCATCAACTTCATCATTGTCCTCGGTTGCACTTGGGCCATTGACCTCATCACAAAGAGGTACTGGACAGACATTATCAGCAATAATCTTATCTGTCCATCCAGTTTCAAAGTGGCCATCTCACCAATATCTTTGATGGTTTCAACTTCAGTAAAGACAACATCCCTTGACCATATTCTTCCTTGGTCAGGTTTTTCGGTTTCTCATCATTCTTTCTCAATTCTTTTACGGTTCCTTCTCGGGTCAAGATATTCTTCATTCTTTCCTGCCAAAGGATGAAGTTACCCTACTCATTAAACTGCTCTACGCTAAATGATAAATTCTTTGAGGATGATGTCATTTAAACTGTAGCTTGAACCTATGGCTCTGATACCACTGATAGGGACAGGAAGTAGTGTCCAGCCGAGCAGTAAATAAGGATAAGCACACAGTAAAGAGAGAAAGAACAAAAAGAGAAGGACAAATCTTTTACGTAAAAAATCCTTCTAAATAAAAAAAATTATGGGATTTCGGTCCGTAAAAGGATGGCACTATGTGAGTTTTTGGTTACACAAACCACCGGCTACACAAGCCCTAAGAGCTGAAGAAGAAGAAGAACAAAGCTTTTAGAATGCACACACTCATCTCTCTCTATTACACCTCACTCTTCTCTTGCTCTTTGTTTTCTGCAATTGCTCACATACACACACACTTCTCATACATCCACAGCTCTGTGCACACACTACAATATATATATATATTGATTGTTGAA
Organism: Nepenthes alata; assembly: GCA_028571085.2. Taxonomy (NCBI): domain Eukaryota; kingdom Viridiplantae; phylum Streptophyta; class Magnoliopsida; order Caryophyllales; family Nepenthaceae; genus Nepenthes; species Nepenthes alata. The sequence goes on from JAOVVI020000376.1 coordinate 14,219, forward strand.
AGCAACAGCCAAGCCAACGTGGAGGACACCCATACAGACAGCCGCCTGACGCACGTACCCCCTATAACAGCTTTGCACCGGCACTCCCTTGTAAAAGATCGTGCCCCGCAGAAAAGCAGCTCTGCATGTGTTCTGCAAAAGTGGCTCTACAGAGATTGCGCATACTTAGATAATCTTCTGAGCTTGTATCCATGTGCACTTTCTTCAAGCAAGTTCTCGAACCTTGGTTGCTCACAAAGTCTACGGCCTTATAATGTACAACGTTCTCGGACCTATGCTGCATAAGTCCTCGGATAATGATGACCCCGTCCATTTTCAGAATCCTCGGACGAAAAACTCATATGTCCATGGACTACATCCATGCAAAAATTCGTGACCTTTTTCCTACAAGGGAGTGACCTCAACAACAATAACCTCAACAACATAGAAATCAATTCGATGCTACTCCTCATCATTGCTTTGAGATTGAATAAGATGATTTCACCGTTACTTCTTATGATAATGGTGAGTCAAAATTGTACAAGAAGCTCTCTTTTTCTTTGGAAAGAAGTAGTGGATTAAAGCCAAAAATGATGTGATAGAATTAATTTTGTCAAATCAGGTCTAATATCTAGAAAATCTACCACATGGGTGAAAGTTTGTTATGAACCAATCAGACTTTATGGCCATAGAAAAGATGAATGTCAAAATTTAAAGGTATGAGGCTGGCCTTGTGTGGAACATCTATAGACAATATAAGGGCATAAACTATGAGAAAACTTAAAAAAAAAACTTGGATTTAGACCCACTCCTTCAAAAATTTGATGGACCTTGAGTTAGGTAACCATAACTACAACAATATAATTAAACTTTTATTAAAATATAAGTATTACACGATTTTGTTGACAAAAAGAAAAAAAAACTCAAGAAATAGCAAGTTTGTCAAAAAACTATTTGGGCTTCTCAAGCTAATAAATAATGAATTAACTAAAAAGTCAACTTATATTTACTAGGTAAATATATATTAAACCACTAGCTGACTCCCTTTGATGAACCAAAGAGCCCATGCTTCAAATTGACCTTCCAAGTTTTAGATCCAAACTCCTACCGAACTTATAGAATCTTCCTTTGTTGATTTGAGAATTTCAAAGCTAATTATTATAGTAAAAAATGTCTCAAATCTTTCTATGAGTTAGATATTTTAACTTCGTAGGATTTCAAACTAAGTAATGTGTTTAAATGTTGTGGTGAGATATGTTCCCATGTTTCAAGCATAGGCCATAACGAAAACTAAAACATTTCTTGAATGATTAGTGAATATCAAGAAACTAGTGCTTTCCATGGGCCTTAATGATTTGACAACAACATAGAAATGCATTGTGGATTCCCAAAACAACTTATTTTGTCCCCTTTTATAGATTACAAAATATAAAGTACATAATATATAATACACATAAAATATATTTATATTTAGATTAATTAAATGATCAAAAGTATATAAAATACACGGATAGTAACCAACAATAATCATGGTAAGGTTTTGGTGATGACAGAAAACCTTGATAATCACAATTATCGAATAAAACCCTCCGAACTTCTACAGCTAGAAAAAAAAATCTATTAAGAAAGTCAACTTACAAAACAGGTGATATAAACATATTAACTTAGCCGACTTATTCTGGTATTGTGACTCCTACCAAGGAATTCAATTGATTTGTCTACGGCAACGAAACCGGACGCTTTCTGATTTTCTTATTAATCTCCCTTCATGAGCCGTTGAATCTCTGCAAACCACTGGATCTTAGTTTTCATGCCACTTATATTTTTTACTAGGGTTAACAGGCTAAAAAAAGTATGCATAATAAAGCAAATGGACTAACAAAACCCTAGACTTGAAGCATGAGAATCGAAGATAAATTTTCTCAAAATGGGAGTAAATTATAAACAATAAAGTGAAAGCTTTTTTGCTAAGCGATCATCAGAATATTTTTCTAGAAATTCCAGCACAAAGACAAAAAAGTAGCTATATATAGTGAGACTCAAAATTTAGGTTAAAAAATATGGCCGTTGGAAAATATGTGCCTTGGCACCCGAATGCCAATTAGTCGTCCATCAGGCATGCCTAGGCTGGCACTTGGTCCATGCTCCAACGCTCGAGCATCGCTCGGGTGCTCCTCGATACACTATGACATCTAAGGATACAAATGCGCCTCCTGCGCCTCCTGTGATGATGGAAGGTAAACTCTCAATCATTAAGATTATTCTGATGTGTTAGATTTGGTGTCTATATATTTATTTGTGTTTCACAAGTTTGTATATTATTTGCATTCACCACCTAGGATCTTGGATTATACTATAGTAATGTCTACAGCTATAAGTAAGTTATTAATAGTTAATATTGTATAACATAGGTATGTTTTTTGGATCATGGTTTTAAATTGGTGGTAGATTTATTTTTATTAGGCATTTATGATTTTAAAGTAATCTTAGGCATGGATTTGTTGGTATGTGATTATGTCACTATGGATTTTTTCTACAAGTGGCTACATTTTTTAATTCCAAATTATGAACCATTTTACATTCAATGGAATAAATAAAAAGATTCAATCTATATGATTTCTGTATTACATACATGCTATTTAATGAGATGCGGGTATCAAGTATACATTGCCTATATTATCACTGCTAAGAGACATAACATGGTGGTTGGAGTGATCTTAGTATAAGAGAATTTGATGATGTGTTTTCAAAAGATCTATTTGGATTGCCACCAAGTGGGGAGATTAAGATTGAAATCAATTTATTGTTGGAATCTATTGTCGATTTCTAAGGCTCTATATAGGATAGTTCCTTCAAAATTAAAAGAGTTGAAGGAACAATTGTAACAAATCTTGAAGAATTATTTAATTCAATCAAGCATGTCACCTTGAGATGCAACAATTTGATCATAAAGAAGAAATATGGATATATAAGATTATAGATAGACTACTAGGAGTTGAACAATAACTATTAAGAATAGGAGGTCTAACACTATGGATGTTAGATGATATTTTTGATCAATTGTAAGGAACCCAAATTTTCTTAAAAATCTTCGATTAGAACATCACTAAGTAAGAATTATGAAAGAAAATATAGCAAAGATGGCCTTATAAGGTATTGACATTATGAGTTTTTAGTAATATCATTCAAATTAACCAACACTTCTACAGCATTTATAGGCTAGACAAATAGGGTGGTTTGACCTATTTGAACCAATTTGTGATTGTATTCATCAATGATATTTTGATACATTCGAGGATTTATAAAATGTCTGAGATTCATTTGAGAATTATATTGTAAATACTTAGGAAAAAAATGATTATATGTAAAATTAAAGAAATGTGAGTTTTAACTCAAAAAAGGCTTTCCCAGGCCATATTATTTGTAAAGGAGGAGTTTCAATTAATCTGGAGAATATTGAAGTAATTATGAGTTGGGGCTGACAAGCCAGTGTAATGAATTTATAAAACTTTCTTCGCTTGGCTGACTATTATAAGAGGTTTATAAAATTTTTTTTGAGAATTGCAATACCATTGACCCACTTATTATAAAAGAAGTTGGTGTTCACTTGGCATGAAAAATGTGAAAAGAGTTTCTAGAAATTTAAAAATTATTTGATGACAACCCTAATTTTAGTGATTTCAAAAGAGTTTAGAGGTTATATAATTTATTATGATGCTTCTAATAGATTATTGGGTTTTGTATTGATGCACCATGAAATAGTTATCGCCTATTGGTCAAGCTAACTCAAAGCTTATGAGAAGAATTATCTCACCCATAATTTGGGGTTAATAACTACTCAAAGTTAACTCAAAGCTAACTCTAAGGCTCACAGTTTTATTGAAGTCATTAAAAAAGCCAACATTAAGAAAAGCGGCCTCATTGAAGATTTAGATGCAATATTTATATGAAGAGAAGTTTATTGTAAATTTAAACCATAAGAGTTTAAATTATTTATTCTTCCAAAAAGGGTTGAATAAAAGACAAAGGAGATTCATGGACTTGCTAAAGGACCACAACCATGAGATCAAATATCAATTAGGAGAGGCTAACTTAGTAATAGAGGCATTGAATCATCGACAAATTTGATGGTTCATTTGACGATCAAAGGGATGGAGACTACAGATGGGATGAAAGAGTGTATCATTCAACTATATTCACAAGGTACATATATAATTTTATTATATTTTCATCTTTTTGAAGGAATCTAGAAATGCAAATAAATGATCCATTTTGTTTCAAGATAGCCAAAAATTTAAATAGATAATTAAGGGATGAGTTCAACGTATAGGCTAATATAGTTTTGAGGTTTCACGATCATATTTGAGATTCAAGTTAAGTTTTAAAGTTAGGAATTATGTATTTTTAAAGATATCTTTATTTAATAAAGTCTCAAATTTTGGATTAAAAAAAAATTTAAAATTAACTTTTATTAGATTATTTTAGATTTTGAAAAAGATTGAAGACTTAGTTGCTTACAAATTGGCATTACCATCTAAATTAACAAACTTTCATGATATTTTTCACATGTTAATGCTTCATAAATATGCTTCTAACCCTTGGCTCATTATCAAACATGAGTTTTTTAGTATTAATGAGGACATATTTAGATTCATGGATAGCAATATCAAGTGTCTCGTACCAAAATTATTCCCTTGCTTGAAATGTTATGGAAAAATCATTCTTTTATAGAAGTCACGTGGAAACATGAAGGTGTGATCTAAGAGAAGCCCCCTATTTGTTTTCTTGTTAAGGTACTTAAATTTCTAGGATAAAAGTTTTTATAAGAATTGGAGAAATATTAGATCCAAATATGCTTGAATTATAGTAATTTGGTTAATTATGGATTTAATTAAGAAAATAAGTATCGGGTCATAGTCGTGAAAACTCAAAAAGTGCATGAGCCACGCATGGATGTATTTAACGCAATATAGCCATGTTTGATGTGCACATGAAGAGTACTTGTGTATATTTGTTCTGGTGGCTTTCATAATAATGTGTGCATAATGGGCTCTCATAGACAGTCTAGAATTAAGCATTACTCCTAATGTAGGTATGATTGATGCATGTGCGTCAATCTACTATATAAGATATTTATGCCACTTTTTAGCCCATTTTTTTGAGTTTTTTAAAAAAAGAGAGAGAAAGAGAAGAGGAGAAGAGAGAGTGGAAAAAGAGAAATGTGATTTTGTGTAATATTCGGATCCCCATTTGATATATTTTGGAGGTATTTATTAATTTTGGGATATATTAATTGTGTCAAATTAATAATATATAGTAAAGTTTTGAGAAAAAATTAGAATTGTGGCTTGGTGTCCAAGCACCAGTGAGATATTATATATATTTGGGTGTAAAAAAGCAGAAGGAAAAGTAAAACCGTGGGAAAAATCCATAGGTGGAAAGGGGAAAGCAAAAAAATAAAAATGGAAAAATGGGGATTTCGGCATAGGTAGAGCAGAAGCAGTGGAGAGAGAGAGAAAGGAGAAGAGAATGATAAAGAAAGAGAGAGAGAGAGAGAGAGAAGATGAAACTGCGAGCACGCAAAAGGAGAAGGAGGAAGAGATCACGTAGGTGGAGGCTCGTGGCCGAGAGAGAGAAGGTAGAGGTAGTGGTGGCGGTCACGAGTGAAATGCGTAATTTTTGTACCCCAGAGTATCCTTTCTTCTGATCTACTTGGTATAAAGTTGAGGCAAGTATCCGTAAATTAAATTCTTGATCTATTTTCGTGTCTGACAATATTTGAGTGTATATTTTGGAGATTTCATCACACGCATGTGATTTTAGTGCACCCTCTCATGTTTATTGTTTACAAGCAAGTATATTTTACCGGCTATTTGGTAGATTTTTACTGATATTTGTGATTGAGAGGGTTTTGTGATTTATGAAAACCCAAAATAATATATATTCATTGTATATCATTATGTTATAGAACCATGAACCACACCTTAAATTTGTCCATATTCGTGTAGCTAAGGGATGAGGTCGCCACTTGTGGGACCACGGTGGTCCGAGACCCTAGGGGTTGATATTTGTGTTCTAAAGCATGTGATATATGATATTGTGGCGCTACCCTGATGGGGTCATATGTGATATATGTGATCTCCCTTTCGTCAATAGGAATGTAAACTGTAATGTAGTTGACTTGTCCCATATGTTTTAATGTAAATCATCATAAGAAATTAATAGAAATTAATATATTTAAACATTCTAATATATAACTAAACTTAATGTTGCATCTAAAATCATGGTGGTAATTATAGTTAGTTTTCAATCTATGAGAGATAAAGTACATAGATGGTCTAATTTGTTGGCCTAAATTGCAATTGATATGGCTCAAAGATACCAAAAGTATGCGTAACCTTTCATCAAGTCAGCCTTTTAAATCTTTGGTTATCATATTTCGTGCATATTTTATATTTCTACATGTATTTGCGTGGACTATGATTTAAGATGCGTGAATTGGCCCACGGATAGATAATAAGAATGTCTCATATGTATGGATATGTGTTAAACTCTGAAACATGTTTTATACTTGTATATTTTCATTTCGGCCTTTGCTTTCAACATATAGATTACGAGATTTGGACTAGACTATAGCATGTGTCCCATATATATGTGGTGACGGTCACGATTATGTGATGTGATCTCGGATCATATGATATGATATTGTCTATGAGATTTGACCAGATCGTTATTTATTTAATTATATCCAGATGGACTATTTGATATGGATGATACTTCAATACAAGATATCTCCTCAATTTTCAGTAAATTTGATGGACTTTGTGGTTTGTTTTATATGTTTATATGTGGTATCTCATTCCGTTTGATTTATATGTACTGTTTTATGATAATGATGCTTGATGAGTTTTAGGTTCACACTTTCATATTTTATCTATTCAAACTAATGGCTTGGATATAATTATAGAAGTTCAAACATGATCTGTCACAACATATCTCTTTCGGTAAGTAGAGATGTTTATATTTGTTATATTCCAAATTTTAGGGATGCATTATGGTTGTTATTTATGGCTGCCAGCCTATCCATCATAACATAATATAGGAAAGTACACCCTCTCCCCTGTCAACTCCGAACGAATGCTTAGTTAGCCGTGAATGAGAACTCTTGTTGCTTGTTGGTAGGTAGCTCCATGTAAGGTTAGCTCGAAAGTGAGTTCTAACTCTTTGACCTAAGGGGGTCTTGGTCCATGCATGAGGCATGTTAAAGTTGTTATATTATATTGATGAGTTGTCATTGTATTTGATACTTCTCTTGCGATGTATAGACAGTAGGTCACTTTTTATAATGTCTGGAATTATATCGATGAGTTCCTATTTGAGTTGTATTGTGTTAGCTCTTGTATATGTATGGAATGTCACGCTCTTGTTAGGTTTTATTTTTTGATGAATTTATTAGATTTTTTTGTATCATGAATTTCGTTAATTGACCTGTGTATTTTGTACCGAAAACATGGCATTTTGGAGTAAAATCTTAAAAGATTGTTTAAATTTTAGTCAATGTAAGTAAATCCAAGCCTAGTCCTTCACTTTTTTTTACTAAAATTTTGAGTTTTCTCTTCCTATTGTTGATAATCGAGATTTCAAACTTTCAATTCACATGCAAATGTTCATCCATATTTCTCTTGATATCTAACTTGCATAACCTTTATTCATTAGATTTCTTATATTGTAAAGTAAATTATTTATATTTATGAAAAATTGTTAAAAATCCTTATATTATTAAAGAATTACTTTTGCATATTTGTGTTTTGTAAGAATTTTGAAGAATCTGTTTTTCATGCTCAAGTTTCTTAATAATCATGAAAAATCTCTTTATTTTTTTCATGAAAAGTTATTTTGATTCCATGTTAGAAAATATATAATATTGTAGAGATTTTTTCAAACTTTATGCAAAATGAACTACAAAATAGAATTGACAAAATAATGTATATCATGACATATTATAATATATTAAAATAAAGTCATATATGGTCAACTCACAAAAAATAATAACAAGTAAGGCCTGAGCTATGGGGCGATATATAGATGGTCCATTTATAGGTTTAAATAGTAAAATATAGCTCTAATTTATGGAGATAGACGGTAAACCTACCTTGATGGATCTCACTTTGTTTAGGAAGTTCATCTTGGCCTTCGGTTCAGTTATCATTGTCTATAATTTTCTTATTATATGTTCATATGTCCATTTTTATTATATTATTACTCATTTATTTGCTAAATTTTTAGCTCACCTTAATTTGTCACACTTTCATATGAGTAGGTTTGGATTATTTAATAGTTTTGACCCATGTGTAATCTTCCTAAAAGGTCATTAATAATAATGTTGTCATTTATATACCTTAGAACTATCATTAGAAAATAATTTCTATAATTTGAATATTTTGGCATATAAAGTTTAGTATAAAATGGCAAAGAGGCCATAAAATTTATCAATTTTCATATATTGTCAATTGTAGGATTTAAATATAGCATGACACGGATTACATAATTATTCATGTCAAGTAGGTACAACAATTGGTTGTCAAGTTGAAGTAAATTTTGAGCAATTTATAGGATGATTTTATTTTTTATACATATTTAGTCAAATTTAATAATAAAGTTTTGTCTAGTAATTCAATTCTAATTATGGAATGTATGTTGCGATGAATTTTTATATTTAAAAAAAGGTCAATAAGGTTTGTTTCTATTAACCTAAGTCTAGCCATTGTAGGTAACTCAGATTTGAATTTGTTAGTTTTGTGGCAAAAGAGTCAGCATAAATTAAACAAGCTCAAACGTTTTATTTATGGCCTGATATAAAAATCTAAACTATAATGTCCTAGATTTTATCAATTTATTATCATGAATGAGTTTACAACGATCCAAGAGGATCATCATGTCTATGTCAAATGATTCAAAATCAATTTTATGATTTCCCATTTGTATTGATTATATTAAAGGCTAAAATGACAAGGAGTTGACAATCATCACTAAAAGATAGAACCTCAAATTTTGAAATGAACAATATGTACAAGGAAGAGTACAAATTTCTAGATATGTTTCAAATGACCAATATTAAAAAGGCTCTTAAATTTTTCTAGATATATGACTCCAAGCCTATTGACTCTCCTTTACCAAAGGATGAGAATTACATGATATGTGTCCAAGACTCTTAGTGAGACTTAGAAAAGTTCATGTGTCCCCTATGCTATTACTATGCCATCCTAATGTTCGCTATCATGATTCATGTGTGCTCAGCAAGATATGCAATGTAGTTGGCTCGATCAAATGATTTAAATCAAACTGTAGAGTTGATAATGGTAAAGTAGTTAACAAAGTCTTGATGTACCCTAAAATAGCTATGGACTATGTGCTTTGCTATTAGGATTTTGTTTTTACAACAAGTAGGCTAATGCATTAGTGAAGTGATTTATACAAGCACAAATCGACTTCTTGAGATGAGTTTTTCACTTAATCTTAGTGCCATCAAATGGAATAACAAGGAATAACATTGTATAGAATTACCGAATATGAAGGCAGGTACTTATGTTTCTTAAATTGATAACTCTTACCTATGCTAAAGATAGCCAGTATCTTAGAAAACCCAAACACAAATAGAAAATATTAATCTATTCAATGTATAATTGCGCATAAAGTGGTATTCCCGAAATATACATTTAGAAGTCACATGATTATGTATCCTTGACTAAGCTTGTCACATCCCACGTTCTTATATTTGTTATTAACTTCATTCATATATATTATCTCATCTTTTTTGCTCAACAATATTGCTTGTTATATAAGGAATGTGTGCTTACTTTATAATCATCTGATCATCACAACAAACCATAAATCATGATCCAAAATAATGCCACATTATTGATGGCTCTAACATCTATTCAATAGTAATATGATGTCAGCTTTGTGATAAGGAAATATACAAACTAAAATTTTAAACTCATCTTATAAAATTATACCGAAACTTACAACATAATCACATGAAATTTGTGAACTCACTTCTGAATTAAAACAAATATAACCCTGAGATGCTCATAAAATTACAAGTTCTTACATTATCACTTAAACTAAACTAATCACATCATTAATTATAACATAACTAATATTTACTTTGGTCACCATGCATGAATTTCTATGAAGCATTTGAAGGAAAAGAAAAATAGTAAGAGTGAACCAAATACTCAATAAGAATATAATAATCAAGGATATACATATTTTATTTAAAAATACTTCATAAAAAAGAATAGAAGTCGTGATACATGTAAAAATATATATATAATTTCAGAATAATTTTTTTAATACAATTAACTTTCCTTTTCTTGTAAATGGCAACACATTCTTACCTTATATATCTTTAGGAATCAGGGCTAGTAGACTTTACCAACTAACGAAGTATTTGATTGATATCTGAATTATGTTCAGTCCAAATAATCAAATGCTTTATTCATTCCCCTTATTTACATTTCGAGAATAGGATGGTATATACCTATTATATCTTGGTAGACAATACCTAAATCATATCGCGATACTTATCAGACAATGATCTACACTATAATATTTTAAAGTATGCCATGAAATAATATCTTTTGAATAAAAATCCTTGGTTCTGCTTGCTTACTTCTTTAAAATTTTTTTGTGGAAACTTCTCATTCTTTTTACTTATTCTTCTTAATTTTCTCATTTTAGAGAAAATTTATATTTTTATACTATCATATTAGCTTCCACTCATATATAAACATATCATATATATTCATAACAAAATCATGATAAAGCGTATCATAAAAAGAAATTCATATAAATTTTTACATGCGCTAGCCATAATTTTATGCAACATATTATTTAGCTTCCGGTCTATCAAATTCATAATTTTCTCAGTTCACTAACCGATTCGGTCCCATTTTATTATTCTTAATTGGTTTAATCATAAATTTGGTTCATGGATCGGTTCGACCTTTCATAATATTTTATCAATTTTATCACGTGAACTGATTTACCATTATTCATTCATTAAGTGTCCGGTTTATTATTTTAAAAATTATATATGAACCGGTTCACTTGCTATATTCCATCCGGTTCATTAGAAACCTATTTATTTCTAATCTTTAACAACCAATTTTTATAATGGCCAACCGATTCACATAATATATAGTTTATTTATTAATTTAACATACCATATATGGTCGATTTATTATTAATTTTCTAGCTAATTCACATTAAATTAGCAAAATAGGCAATTAAATACAAATAAATCGATTCAGTGGCAATTTTCAGTTCTGGGGTAGGTTCAATGATCAAATCAGGGTATTTTTAGAAACCATTTTACATGATGATAGTTAAGCCTTAGTACTAGAAGACTTGACCGGGTTGATTGCTAGTTCAACCGGTTCATAACCGATTCAATCTATTTTTTATGAACTGCCAACTTCAGTATTAATATGGATGCATGGGATAGTTTGGTTATCATTTTGGGGTCCCGTTCGGTAGTTAATTCAAACTAAATTTCACAAGTTGATACTTTAATATCATCTTAATATACTTAAACTACTTTGGCTACCAGCTTAGCCAATTTAGGGCCCAATTTAACCCATTTTCATAGGTTGAAATTCTAAATATCAGCAAAACTGCTGAAGTTTAGTCCAGTTGATGATATGAGGACCATTTCAGTGGCTAACTCAGCTCCAATTCTTGAGCTGTTTTGTTAGAATATCAATAAGATGTTTATCTTATTGGTCACCAAAATTGGGCTAGTTTGAAGATCATTTGGTCATCGGTTTAGCCAGATAACAGTAGCTGATTCAGCTACTAACTCTTACTTTAGGATTTCAGCTGGTTTGGTGGCCGTTTCATCATATAAAATTCTTCCTCTTACATTTTCAGAATTAGTATATAATTTTAGACCGATTCATATAAAATTTTAATTTTATACTTGCCCGATTCAAAGTTATATATTGATTTTAGTGCTAAAAACTATATCTTGATGCATTCTGGCTGGTTCAGTGATATTTAATTTTTTTAGAGGCTTAACCTATCCAATTTTCAATAGAAATTTTAATACCAACTTCATGGCATCTTAGATGATTTATTACAGTTTTTATACTAATTTTTATAGAGCTTGAATCAATCAAAATCTTGAAGAAAATTAGAATCAATAGCAAGTCCCTAATTTTTTCGGTTCAAACTGTCAATCGACTTTAAACTTATTGAACCGGTCTAATTTATGAAAAATAATTTCAGAAAAAAATATGGTGATTTATCCATCATAATAAAGTTTCTATATTAGAATTTTTATGGAATAAATCGACCATTAACAGTATAAAAAATTAGCTATATCAACAAGCTACAGAAACCAAATTTCATGGAACTTGATTTTAAACTTTACCTACTCTAGCATGATAATGGCGACGATTTTAAGGATTAGAACAGTAATACTTAAATATAACATCAAAAATTAACCAACAAATCAAAGAAGTGTAGGTATGCTTGCCTGATTTAATGTAGAATTAAATTTGAACTCATAACTCCAAATTTTCGGGACTTCCACCTCGGCTTTGTTTTCTCCCCCCAGTTTGGTCAGCTTTTTATCTCAATTATTCCTCCATTTTTTTCACTTTTCTTTTATGATTTTCTAGCTTTACTTGTCTCCTAAAATGCTGGGTCCTTGCATAGTAAATTTGGTGTTGCCACCTATCCCAATAGATGTCAATTTCTCAACTGCCCTATGGTAATTCAATACATGCAAAATGCTAATGTGTTTCTTCCTCCTTAAACCACTTGTTGGTATTTCATTAATGGTTAATCTTGGCTATAATAATAAGTGTTTTAATCCTCAAAGTGCCGTGTGCCGTAAAATTTGGTGGAATTATATTATCTTTTTCCTTCGAGTTTTGTGGGTCATGCTGACATCTGCATTGCTGATTTTTTCTTTCTGCTGGTGCCATATGCATTTTCTCTTCTTTTCCTTAATTTTTGTTGAATTCTTTAAGTGTGCCACTTGTGTGAGGACTCTTATGCCATGTATGGATTGGATTCTTATGGAATTATTGAAAATTGGTTGGAATCTGGGGCTAGCTGGCTACTGCTGATGCCATGACTATGTGCTTGCTAAATTTTCTAAGTGTGTGGGTGTTTGTGTGTTTGTAGTATATATAATTTGCTTAATTAATTTAATTCATAATATATTTAATCAATTAGGTTAAATTCAATTATTAATCAGGTGCAATTTTGGTGACCAGGTTGTCTTGTCGTCAATCAAAATCAATTTAGTTACTAATCAATCGAGAATTCGTTAACTGAATTACTTCCCTATCATTGATTTTATATTTTATTAACCAGATTTGAAGTCGGTTTCATCAATTAGATCTTTTTTGCATTTCAGGGTGAGTTCTTGACTTCTGGATCTTTATTATTCAGTGATCTTAATTTTACATATGTTAATTTAGCTTACCGAATTATAAATTATGAAATCTTGATCTTTATAAAAATTCTAGTAGAAATGCTTTTATGCACTTGTAAAAAGTCTAAGGTTACGGAGATTATTATTTTTTTATAATTTATTTTAATTGATCACATTTTACCTTTATGAGAATTTATTCAATACATATGATATTATTCTTCAATTGCTCACATATTTATCATGAAATAGTATAAATGTTTATCAATAGGCTTAAATCGGCTCACTCACCCGAGTGATCACCTCTAGCATATTGCAAACGACTAGATCTAAGACACTGTGACTCTAACTACTTGCAGATCAAGTAAATTTGGTAGATAGAATGAAGTACTATTTTAGTTAAAGCTAATATAAAGCTTCCAAACCATGCATGTATATCCCATGATCCATATAGCTTGTAGTTAGTTGGATGCAATATTTCTTTTTGGTACCTAGATGTAATATCTCAGATTTTTTTATTCAAATTAATTTAATATTAATTATAATTTTGGGCAGATTGGACGTAACAAAATTAATTAAATATTGAGAAATTTTGAGAGAATATTTAGATCGGTTGGGCTGGCGTCAGGGGTGCGTCCGTATTGTCGCCCAAATTTTATTCAGATTTTAGAATAAAAAGAAAATAAAAATATAATAATAATAATAATATATATAAAACAAAAACAAAAAAAAGAAAAAAAAAGAAAATGCAGGATAAGGACGGTTTCGAGGAGAGAGAACAGAGGGGGAGAAGAGAGGAGAGAGAGGAAGGTCGGCAAGTGCCATCGCCGCTGCCCCTGCAGGAGCTCCCGACGCTAGAAGAGGAAGTCGGCGAAGCCCTCTTCGTGATGTTACCCTCCATTTCGTGCTCCGGTGTGTGTAGAGAGAGAAATCGTAAGCCAAAGCCATGCGGCCGCCACCCGTCCAATGCCGTTATCGAAAGAAATCGGTGAAATTAAGGTATTTAAATCCTTCCATTCTCTTTGTGGATGTCGATTATTGGGTTGTATATGTGTATTTTGTAAAAATTGACTGAAAGTTTTGATAATTTTCGTGGAGGCTCGCGGTCAGGTAGAGAGAGAGAAAACTGTTGCCGACTCGGTGCCGCTGTCCGTCGACATCTGCCGTCGAGCTCGCTGCTACGATCATCGTCGACGTGGTTGCTCTACCAGAGTCACCGCCAGCATGAAGAGAGAGCGGTAGAGACGGGCATGAAGAGAGAGAAAGGGAGGAGAGAGAATGGCCACGTTCAGTAGAGAGAGAAAGTAGTGATTCGGACACCTTGGGACATCATTTGTTCAGATTTGCAAAGTATGAGGTTCAGGTAAATATCTATAAACCCCCTCTTTGGTCTAATTTCACATCTGATATATTTTAGATATTGTTTAAAATTTTTACTAACATGTATGAATTTTTGTATACCCATTTAATTTATTATGGACATACATGTGTAGTTAATTGGATATTTTGGACATTGTTGGATTAAATTTTATGATTTTAGAAAGTTTAATATTTTTCTAAAAGTCTGAATAATTTATTGGACATAATATATTTTTATATTAATATATTTATATAAAAAAAAGAGTATAAAACTTTGCATTGGCCGTGCAGTCACATGCACATGCCCTGTTGTGGTCACTATATTTGGATTTAGAAATTAAACACTGTGGCCAGCTTCCGACGGGGATATTTATTTAGAAATTCCTTTTTGCCGGTAGGAAAGACTTGGAGTAGTGACCCTCTCCATTTGGATAATTTGACTTGACCTTAGAATATATTTGAACGTCCTAATATATCTGACAAGCTTGAGGAATGCACCCAAAGCCGCGGATGGTAAAATATAATGAGCAACCTTATTTATGGGTACACAATACGTGGATTTTAGTCTAAGGTTACCGGGATTATGTGTAACCATTCATTAAGCTAGTTTTTAAATAATTAGAACCCAGATTTGGTGCATAATTTATATTTTTGTATTAATTGGTATTGGACTTTGATTTGGATATGAATTTTTGGACTTGGATTTGGATTTCGTCGATTTTTGCCTATAATTGGACTTGGTATGTCTCATATAAATGATTTTGATTATATGTTTTGATCCGGACCCTTGGAATATCTGTCGCGATGCTGATTCGGTCTCTGCGCACACTATTGGATCATCCGGCTATTGGATTCTACCCCAGATCACAAGCTGATCGGGCATTGAATTTGGATTTGGACTCAAACTTGGATTTAGATGCGGATCGATATCGACTTTGAAATTGGTTCGGATCATATCTGGTTTGATTATATATATATTTTTATATATATACATCTCGACGATGACTATTTTTAAAATTTAAATATTTATTTGGACTTGGATGTTTGATTTGAGTACGTGACTGCCATTAGATTTTAAAATTTGGATCTTAGATTTTGATTGAATTTATCTTATCAGCGATTTGGATTTATTCTAAAATTTGATTTGATTTTCATCAATTTGACATTTTGTTTTGATTTATTGGACTCATTTTGACTAAATATGATACTTGTTAGGCATTAGACTCATTTTTTTATTTTATCCCTTCAGAGTAGAAGGTTCGGATGCAGTACAGGAGTAAAGATGTGATCGGTCAGATATTCGTTCGATTTGGTAAGTTTTAGTTTTATTATGGTCTAAATTGATATTTGATTTATTTGGATTATGAAATTGGCTGGATATGAGCTTATTGTTATATTTCGAGAATAGTTTGAATATTATGTTATATTTGATTATGATTTTTGGGTCGAATTATTACCTCCCTTACGATGATTGTAGAGCAGGTCGTATTTATATTATCCGAATCGTTATATGATGAGGTTCTGTGAGGATTTTAATTTTGTTGAGTTGTATATTTTGGTTTGTCACACCCAAATTTTTGGGACTTAATATTATTTGTTTAAAATTATTTAGGATTTTAGATTTCAAAAATTATAATTAATTATTTAAATTAACAAGCTTGGTTCGGGTTTGTGACACTTCATGGACGCATATTCGGGTTACAATCAGATCCGAATGAGTTCGAAAGACGATGAGCATACCTCGTTCACGACAAATCAGAATACCTACTGCTACTAAATGATGCCTTCCGACTGAATAACGCTGGAGCAACCTATCAATGACTGGTCAACAAGATGTTTGAAAAATATATTGGTCGCAACATGGAGGTCTACGTGACCACATTCGCGACCTGGCAGAGTTGTTTGAGGTGCTCTGTAAGCATCACATGAAGCTGAACCCCGCTAAGTGTGTGTTCGGGGTAGCCTCTAGTAAATTCTTGAGTTTCATCGTCTCCCAATGGGGGATTGAGGTAAACTCATAGAAGATTAAGGCCCTCACAGACATGGCTCCCCCGTGGAGCGTGAAGGACGTCCAATGATTAACTGGACGGCTAGCTACGTTATCCCGCTTCCTCACGAAGTCTGGCGACAAGTACCAGCCTTTCTTTAAGGCCCTAAGAGGGACAAAATCCAATGGGTTTGAATGGACAGCAGACTGCGAGACAGCCTTTGATGAATTGAAGTAGTATCTTTACCTGGTGGTGTCGGAGGTATCCCTCAGTTCTGTCCTCGTACGCCTGGACTCCGACACTCAACGGCCGGTCTCTACGTGAGTAAAACTTTGACCGGCCCAGAGACCTGCTACTCACGCGCATAAAAGCTGGTCTTAGCACTTGTATTCTCTGCGCGGAAGTTGAAGTGGTACTTTCAGGCGCCCCGCGTAGTGGTTCTCACTGACTAGCCTCTAAAAAATATACTCTAGAAACCCGATATTTCTGGATGT
The DNA here is from genome assembly GCA_028571085.2 of Nepenthes alata. NCBI lineage: Eukaryota > Viridiplantae > Streptophyta > Magnoliopsida > Caryophyllales > Nepenthaceae > Nepenthes > Nepenthes alata. Next base: position 31,486 of record JAOVVI020000376.1, read on the forward strand.
TTGGTGAAATGGGCTATCGAGTTGGGCGAGTTCGATATCAAATTCTTACCCATACCTGGTGTAAAAGTACAGGCTCTTGCCGACTTTCTTGTTGAGACCACAACCCTAGTTCTTGAAGAGCAGCCCGCAGAAAGCACAATACATGTTAACGGAGTTCCAGAATGGGTACTCCACATAGACGGATCGTTTATGGACGTCGGCAGTGGCGCTGGAGTAGTCCTCACGACCCCAGACGGGTTTGAGGTGAAATATTCCCTCAGGCTCAATTTTTTGACAACCAATAATATTGCCGAATACGAAGCCCCGTTAGCCAGATTATGCTCTGCCAAGAGGTTAACGGTCTATAGCGACTCTGAACTAATCGTTAACAAGGTTAACGGAGACTTCGAGGTAAGCAACCTCACTTGGCCAAGTACTTGGCAAAGGCGAGGGAGGCCGCTCAGGGTTTCGACAAACTAACCATGGTTCATGTTCCCAGAACTGAAAACTAGAATGCGGACTAGCTGGCTAGAGCTGCTGCAACCAAAAATCCAGAACAGTACTCGAGGGACATGAGGAAGATTCTGAATGTTTCCAGCATAGAGCGGTAGGAGGCGATGCAGATTTCTAAAATAAAAAACTGGATGACGCCTTACCTTAGCTATCTGGCTGACGGATCATTGCTAGAAGACGCAGAGAAGGCTAATCGAATCAAAAAGGTAGCCGGCTGGTATACTGTGGTTGATGGGCGGGTTTATCGCCGTGGTTACTCAACCACATACCTCCGATGCCTAACTCCCAAAGAGGCTGACTACACCTTGGGCAAAGTTCACCTCGAGATTTGTGGAGCACATGTTAATGGAAAAAACTTAGCCTTCAAGATCATGCGGTTGTGCTACTATTGGCCCTCGATGAAAAAGGACGTGCTGGAATTTGTAAAGAAGTGTGAAAGCTACCAGCTTCATAATAACCTTTACCGCCAGCCGTTCACTGACTTGAAGACACTTTAAGCCCCTTTGCCCTTCGCGCAATGGGGGCTCGATATTCAGTCACCCGGCACAGCATGTTTCTTCTCGACGGCGATTACTGTCTGTTTTCGAGGGTCAAACTACTCTAGAAGATCCGCAATCCGGAGATTCTCATGCAGGAACAAGTGTAGGCCTTTAGCGCGCCCTTCACCCAGTAAGAAGTGCTTTTCTTGGCGAAGCGAGAGGTCCATTTCCCATTGCCACGGGGCAAAGGAAGTTCATCATCGTGGGTATCAACTACTTCACCAAGTGGGTCAATGCCATCTCACTGGCAAAAATTACAGAGCACAATACTCTTGAATTCCTTTGCCAGAACATTATTTACAGATTTAGCATCCCAGAGGTCATCTTGACCGACAACGGGACTCAATTCTCAGAAAAATGCTTCACCAAGTATTGCACCAGCTTTGGCATCAAGCTAGTCTACACTTCGGTGGCATACCCCCAAGCGAATGGACAGGTGTAGGTCACAAACCGAACGCTACTCCACGGGTTAAAGACCAAGCTGGAAGACGCAGGGGGATCTTCGGTAGACGAGCTCACTGAGTTCTCTGGTCTTACTGGACAACTCCAAAAGAACCAACGCGCGAGATGCCCTTCAATCTTTGTTACGGGACTGATGCGGTAATTTTTATCAAAATCGGGCTTCCAAGTCTTAGGGTGGAATCGTTTGACCCACAGGGTAACTCCCAAAAAATCAAGGAACATCTAGACTTGTTGAAGGAAGCCCGCACCGCCGCCATAATACGGACAACGGCCTACCAATATTGAATCGCCCGATACTACAACAAAAAGGTTAAGGCGTGACAACT
>JAOVVI020000377.1:0-33292 GCA_028571085.2 Nepenthes alata
GTGAAATTTTCCCAGGCTAAGCCTCGTGGTTTTCCCTCCTCATTCGAGAGTAGGTTTCCACGTAAAAATTCTGGTGTTCAATCTCTCTTCTCTCACTTAATCATCATCCTATTTGTGTTGCTCGGACCCGAACGTCCATAACGCAACAATATAAATATGATAGATTTTATTTGACAAATTAGATTATAAAATAATAAGATTTTGATTTAAATATTAAAATTTAAATTATTAAAATTAGTCGTGATATCAGATAGGCGGGCTATCTGAATATTAGCTCAATAGTACTGACTTTTATTCAAAGCACTCAATAGGGGTTTCGAGTTTCGAATGCTTACTTGACCAAACCGTCGAGTGACTAAATTGTTGGGTTAACTGGATACCGAGCTGTCAGACCATTTTTATTCGTACATGTCCCGCTAGTGGCCATTTGATTATGAGCTATCCAACAGGAATGTGCTCTAATAGGGACAATCTTGCCATTTATCACATCACCGCCCAAGAAGAGTCAAAAGATTGTCGCATCCGAGCGGCCAATACCAAGAATGTTAGACCAAATACGCGTGAGCGTGAGATTGGATTGACTCTGCACAGAGGAGTCAAATATATTGTAGAGGAGCGCAAATATGATGCCGAATTGTCGGACCCAACAAACCATGCAAACTTGGCCTACAACTTACGAAGATCTGTGCTATTTGTAGGCAACACCGGCCATTATTTAAGAATATTGTTTGAAGATTAGCACACTAAACCCATATTTATAAATACGGCAGTCAATTTCTTTTTTTAAAGTATCGCTCAATAAAGCACATTAATTCATCAGTAAGAGAACTGTCAATTAACTCCTATGAACGAAACAATAAATTACTGACTGGGATACTACTAAATCGCTCTCAGTATGAGTCACAGAGCTTCTATAAATATATGACTCTTTAACATGGAAAGAATTATTCAATATTTAGTGCTTTGATAATAAAATTTTTCTGGGCTTATTCTTATTAGATTACATTTATAACATTTGTTCAGATACAAGTCTCTTAACATTTTAGCCAACACCTAAAAAATGTTAGAATTATAACCTTCAGATAATATTTTTTTAAAAAAATATCAATTCATAAAATAATATATTTCTAAAAATTTATAATCGTTATATATTTTATGTATTTTAATTTTTTTAATATTTTATTGATCTAAGTATTAAGTATTAGATGATAAATTAATTAGTTTTATATTTTTATATAAGATTATATATTTTAAAGTCGAATTTAGAATTTTGATATGTATTAATAATATATTATTATTATCTTAAATTGTATTATGAAGGGATTTATAAATTTCATGGGAGTACTCGGGAGTGCCTAGAGAGAGGCACACACGTCTTGCGCCGTGATCATGGCGTGTCACGTGAGGCCCCGTAGACGTGGATCCCACGCTGACGTGTGGAGCTTTAGCGAAGAGAAATTCACGACAAACAAAGGGAGAAAAAAAAAATAAATAAATAAAGAAGAAGAGGACTCAAAGGGCAGGGAAGGATTTAGGGGAGCGCGAAAAGCGCTGCGCAGAACGCCGTCGGAAAAAATTCAGGAGAGAGAAAAGGGAATGCCATCTCTATCCTCTCTCTGTCTTCTTCCTTCAACGCGCAAACTCAAGCGGAATCACGCGTTTTCTTGTTGACAGTACTAAGGCTTCGGGAAAAAAAGGGGAAAAAATTGAAAAGTAAAAGCAGAAAAACACAGATCAATCTATCTAAAAAGGAAAAAAAAAGAGCCCTAGAATTTGAATCCGATTTCGATCTGCTTCAATTTCAATTCGCATTTGTGGGTACATTTCATTCAATTTTTGTTTTTTGTTGATCTGCGATAGGGAAACTTGGGCTAAGCTGGAAGATTGAGCTTCCGGATCGAGATAAGATTTTGGTAGATTTGTTAAGTGATTGATCTTCCTGGAGGTTTAGATCTTTGTGTCCTCCGGCGAAGTTGCGGTGGTCCGAGAATCGGAATTGTCGTCGTCGGATGACAATCATCATTGCATGTTGAATTCAGACACCAGAGACAACGATGAAATGGGCAACATTGCTTAAGGAAATCAAAGAGAAGGTCGGCTTATCGCAGCCACCGTCTACTTCGTCTTCCGCGTCGACTTCTCCTTCCTTTCCCGGCAAGGCCGGCCAGCCTCGGCCGCATTTCTCGTACTTCTCTTCAAGGTAACAGCTTCACATGTTGTCTCTTATTTGGTGTTTTTTTTCCCAGTTTTTCCTCGAGTAATTTATGCATTTGTTTGGTCGATTTTTTTTTTTTTCGTGCTTCAACGTTTCTTTCATTTTTTGTTCAATAGTTTGACTTTCTTGAAGCTGATAAATATGTGCGGAGGTTGGGCAATGAAAATATATTTATGTATTTTTTGAATTTTGTTGTGGTTGTAGTCCAGTAAACTGAGGTTTATCAACGATTTATATCTTCAATTTTTTTACTAGGAATTTCTTCTCAGTTAGTGAATTTCGTGGCCTATTGAGGATGTAATTGAATCTGCAGCTTGATAGCTTAAGACTTTCAGATTGTTTTATCAGCACCGTGGAAAATCTGCCTAAGCGGCATAATACATCAGTTGTGGATAAGATCAATTGGGCGATATTATTTTGTGCCTTGTGGTGCTTGTGATTAGCTAAAATGTTGACTGTGGATTTTTGTGGACATTGTTTTCAGTTGGATGTGATATTGCTTACATTTGGAGCTCTATTAGTAAATCAGAAGGAAATTCTAGAAAATAACTCAAACTTGCTTCCATATCTAATACAGAGTTGAGAAATTGGAAAAGTAAACATTTGAACAAAGAACCAATTAACTGCCTTAGTTTTTGATAACTCACAGACTGTAGATCTACTCATTGTCTCATGATCCATATAGTGCGCTGGTGACTGTAGTGTACCCAGTTTTCATAACGAATTATATGAAATTTTCCATCATGTCTAGTTCTGTTCATTGAACGAAAGTGTGTAGAACTGAAAATGAGTGAAGGAGATTAAAGATAATTTTAGGTTGTAGTTGTAAAAAAAGAATTTACTTCTCTATAACTTTTAGTTTTACAAGGTATGGTCTTATATTATGTGGCATGGAAGATAGAACTTAAACACGATTGTGATTGTTATTTTGTAAGACGTACTGGGATCTTTTAATTTACATTGATTTGTTAAAACCCATATTAATGACATCCTTCTGTATTCATTGGTCATAGAGTATAGGTGATAAGAATTAGTGGAAGGTACTTTCTGGTTCGTCAAATCATGATGATTTCGAGTAATGACAATAGATAAATTTGATAAAACATATAAGTAATACGAAGGACAAGTAATGCCATTCAACGACCCAACAATAAATTAGATTAGATTAGATGGGCATAACTTAGTGTGCAATTGCTGTTTCAAACTCTTCAATGATTTTATTTTTCTACACAACTGTTTGTTAGCAATCAAATTTTCAGGTTTTAGCTCAATGAAATATCACTTTTTACTAATCAGCATGGAATCTTGGATCAGATTGCATGAGATGAAATAAGAACAAATGTAGGCTTCCTTGTTCCTCTCTTACCCAGCTAAGAAGTACGAAAAGAAGAAAAGTCAAGAATAATTTCTTGTATCATTTTCTTTTTCATTTTGCTCTTTCTCTATGAACCTGCTTTTAAAAGCTAGGTGTAATTTATGGAGAGGCAGAGTGAATTCTGCTGGGAGACCTAGTCATCAAGTGAATATGCCTAATGGCTGCTGAGGTAGAAAAATAATATCTGACAATGATGTATCTTTAGATTGATGTATCAAGTGAATCTTAAGTTGGGAATACGTATGTATACTTATATTCAATTCATTTCCTTGGTTTCAGGGACAAGCATGAACTTGAACTGGACTTCAAGAGGTGCTGGGAAGAGTTCCGCTCATCCGTTTTGGAAAAAGTAGGATTTGTCATTCATCTGTTTATATGATGTTTTATTAGCTTGTCACTTGATATTACATTTTCTTCCATTCTATGCATTTAAAATTCCATGTGCTTATGTCTCATTGTTTGTGCAGGAAAAAGAAACAGCCTTGAATATGACTGTAGATGCGTTCTGTAAATTAGCGAAGCAGCATACAAATGTAGCGCAGTTAGTTACAATGTGATTATCCTCTTTATATTTTGCTTCTTGATCTTTGAATTTCTTATGCCATTGGTTTTGGAATTATTAAAAGCACCCATGTTGTTCTTGAATTCTTTGTAATTGCACTTTGCAATTTAATTTTTACTGGGATTGTGGCAGCATGAGATAAAATTTTACTGTAAGCATTTTATAATGAAGATTCATATAGCTGACTTCATCTGATAGTTAAACTTTTTTGCTGCTGCTGTTGTTGTTTGTATTTTGGAGCATGCTGTCTTTGTTTTCTGTTTATTGTTTGGTGATATGTAGTTTCTGTAATGTTAATTTATAATTATGCGAATTTGATAATAAAATCACACAGCCTTCTTCCCTCCTCTCTCGCCTTGCCTTTGTGGTGCCTTTAATTGGCTTTATGCTGCTGCTATTGGTTTCCTTTAAAGGGTTTAATGTCTTTTGCACTGCAGGACTTGATAACTTATATAAACAAAGCTGTTCATATTTCTCCTTGTTATAAACCATTTATATTGAGAAAAATATTCCCAATTTGATTCCAAGACACCAATTTGTAGCTTCATGTTATTTGTATGGATATTCTATGAAGCTGTCATCATTTGTATTGAAGATAATGTCTTGTCTCCTCTAATACTAGGTTTTCCACAACCACACTTTCTGATTGTTGCTCTGTCCTCCATCATTGTTTCCACATGTCTCATGTGATATGATACGCTGCTTTTCAGATGATTGGTGTTTACTAATTTTACGGATACTTCTAAACTTCCTGCTTGAACTTCTATTTCATGTGGAAGATGCTCTCCAGTAATATGTGCATTTATGTGATTGGGTCAGTTTATTTATATTATATGCAAGGGAAGGATATATCTTTCCTATTTTTCATAATACAGCTTTTGACTATAGTTTTCTTTTTCCATGTTTTTAACCTTGTTGAGAAATGGAATATATGTGATGCTATCATACCCCACCAACCAGTTTTTGTTGTTATTTCTTTTCAGTGTATCTCAAAAGACTTTTTAGTAATGGTCAGCTGTTGACAAATAATTTGAACTTTGATGATTCACAGGTTAGTTGAAACACACATTTTCTCATTCGTTGTAGGAAGAGCATTTGTCACAGATATTGAGAAGTTAAAGATCAGCAACAAAACAAGATCATTGGATGCAGTAGAATTGTTGCGTTTCTTCTCCGAAGTTACAGAGGTTTGTCTTTCCTGTTACATGCACAAGCATGCTTGGGCCCCTATATCCATGCCCGTGTTCATGAAGGCATGAAATTACAGTTTTCTTGCATGTTTATTTGCAGGATGGCATTAACCCTGGTTCAAATTTGCTGACCGCTGTTGAAGTTCTTGTGTCTGGGGTATGTATTATAACTTAGGTATTCTGAGAAGAATCTATAATCTGTCTGCATATCTGTTTATTTTCCATTCTTTTTTGTGTTCATGTAAACTTGTTTAGTTATTCATGGCTGCTTTTCTTTCATGTGTGTGTTCTTGATGAACTGTTGTAAACATTCCTCACTCGAATCTTAAAAGGACTAGCAGAATGGTTCCTGTTAATAGAAATTGTGTGTCTGTGAATATAGTACTACCAATTAAGAAACTGATTGTTGCACTTTTGCTAGTATTTATAATTTTTCATTTTCAATATCCCCATTTTATGTAGCCTTTGTTTCCTGTGTGCACTTTACACCCCCCTAAAAAAGCATAGTTTGCCTTATCAAAAGAAATCGTTCCAATCAAGATGACCTAGTAAATAGAATTTCACGTCGCCAATCCAAAGGTCTGATGTCCGATTATATTAATTCCTAATCTTTAATTAACTTGAAACAGATTTTTGTCCTTGATTAATCAAAATTCATTTATTTATTTCACCGACCAAAGCCCAAATAGTGACAAGACACGAACTTGAAAAGTCAAATACCGATAAAAAACTCGAAATAAAAGCATTTCAAATTATAAAACCCGAAATGTTTCAAGTGGCTCTGAAATATTGACAATTAGGACTTCAATCATATGTAAGGAAAAGCATCCATGCTAAAATTAGAGTAAATCAAATCATAATCCAATTAAATTGTGAATGAAACCAAAATCAAAGTCAATCCCCGGCATCATACATCCACCACTTGAAAATTACAATACTAAAAAATTGCAGCAGAAATTTAACAATCTAACTATTGTTCTGAATAATATTAATACATTAAATTGATCTATATGGTGAAAAAGACATATATGGTAGAATCGTAACCATCGAATACGACCCTAATCGAAATGCATACATTTGTCTCATACACTATGGGGATGGTGAGAAGAGATATATTTTACATCCCAGAGGGGCTATAATTGGAGATACCATTGTTTCTGGTACAGAAGTTCCTATAAAAATGGGAAATGCCCTACCTTTGAGTGCGGTTTGAACTATTGATTTACGTAATTGGAAGTAACCAATTAGGTTTACGACGAAACCTAGAAATCGATCACTGATCCAATTTGAGTACCTCTACAGGATAGACCTCAACAGAAAACTGAAGAGTAACGGCAGCAAGTGATTGAGTTCAGTAGTTCCTCATATAAAATTATTGACTCTAGAGATATAGTAATATGGAGAAAACAAAATTGTTTCAAGTACCGACAGAACCGGAAGCGCCCCTTCTTTCAAATTTCAAAGAGAGGAGGGCGGGTTATTCACATTTCATATTTGGACAACCTTTTCTCAATCCAAACCTCCTGCAAGTAAGCATCAAGCCATTTAATCTGAAAGATTAGTGAGAACAAAAGTAAGAGTGAATCAATTGTTCAACAATGTATATATTTTTCATAATAAACATATATACATCAAAACATATTGGAATATGACATGATTAAATAATCAGAAAACGATAACATTAATTTGTACACTTATCATGCGTAATCAAATTGACGATCAATTTAATAAATTGTACAATATCTAAAATATGCTCAATTATGCCAAAAGTTTAGGGGACCAAGTATTGGTAATGACCTCAATAATAAATGGTGAATAATCAAACTTCAATTGTTTTTATATAACTAAAGGCTATATGTTACTATTTAACACCTATAAGTGGGCCGCCTATATATAATCATATAGACAGGGATGAATGCCGCTTTTCTAATAGCGGATGATAGATATGACATTCGATTTGATTATAATATATTAGGACATGTCCGAATATATTTTATCAATTATTTGCAATATTTTATATATAATCGAATTGAAATTTCTACTCGAATACGAACATATTATTAAGTTTTCTCATATTAGAGAAAATACATTTATCATCAAATTTATGTAGAGTTTTCATTTATCTTTTCTTCAAATTTATGCCATGCCGTATAACATAATTCATGCAAGGACTTTAGCTTGTAATTTAAAGTATGTAGGAACTAATGTTGCAGGAAATTAACTTTTTCAGTATGATTTCATCAAGTTCTTCAAATTATGACATGCAAGAATAATTTTATGTCAATTTAGAACATACAGAAGCATGCAACTTAAAATTGAAGACATATGATTGTAGCAAACAGAATTTAAGAGAATATAAGAACATTATTACAGAAAATCAGCATTTGAACATAATATGTAAGTGTTTAAGACATGTATTTCATAAAAATTGTATGAAATAGAAATGAGAATACATGCATTTGAGGTATAAACACTTTATATACGAAAATTGAACATGTATGAGCATTTGAAATAAGAAATGTTTAAAAAGGTAAGGAAAGATCGGTAACAAAGGAAAGAGGGTTTGATTGCACTTGCCTTATAATTGAATTTAGCGAAAATTTATTGAATTCTTCTAAGTTTTCTCCTTCTATAGGCTCCTCCTCTTTTACGCTCTTCTCTCCAAAATCGAGTAGAAATGGCTGAAAATTGGCTAAGAGTCTTATCTAAAAAATTGATGCATGTGTGCTCGTCAAACGCGTATCAGGCGCTAAAGCATAAACCATATAGCACGTGGGCATCTCTTAGGCTCGCGTCTACATTTTGCCTCAAACACGTACGTGCATCCCTTGAGCGCATGTTGGCATAATCAATCTACCTAAATATGCATAAATGTCTTAGAGGCGTCATTTAGACGCGACTTTATTATCCAAAATATGCATATGTGTAGGTTAGACGCTGGTCAGGCGTCGTTCGGTCAACCTATTTCGGTCAAAAAATTAATTTTGACCCAAAATTTTAATTGTCCTTGATATTTTTATTAATTTAAATTAATTAATCATCATTAAAAATATAATTTGGGATTCATAACTTATATAGAAAGATTACACATTTGGGAACATTACAAGCCTCTAGGGCCTCTGTTGGTTGAACTTCCCCCTTCAAGGTTAGAGGTCATGGGTTTGAGCCTTGACTTGATGAAATTAATTCCCCCTTCCCTTAAATCGCTTCACTCAAAATTTGAAAGAAGTGAATATATGTATCTGTTCATGAATTCTTTAATGCCTTTTCTTATCACAGTCACTTGCACGCATTTTTCATGAGGAAGTAGCTAAAAAGAATCTTTATTACAATTGCTTAAGCATAGCTGTTAGGCAATATATCTTTTGTCTGATTGTCCTTCAACAGCAAAATAATATGTGATAACCTAGTTGTGACAGAAATATTTGTGTAACTGCCTGGCTTCCTGCCTTCACTTCTTGTTTAGGTTGGTTATTAGACTATTAGTTACTTTTGAAGTGGGCATGTCTTGTAGGAAGTTTAAATACTGGAAGCTAGTTTGCTTTATCCTTGGAAAATAGTGTAGAAAGCATGATTGCCTGTAGTAAATGGAACTTGAAGAGGTGACTACTATCACAGTGATAAATTGCAGAGGATGGGTGAGATAATGGTTAGTCAACACTACTAGAAGGAGAAAGAAAAAGAGAAAAGAGGAAAGTTAAAAAATGAGGGAAGAAAATTTTTTGAGATTTTGGAGGCCCTCTGAGGTTCTTTTGTTATGGTAAATATTTCCAAGGAGGGAAGCCTTTGATTGGCTGATAATCTACTCATCACCACAGGAAGATGGAGCCTTTTGATTTTCCCCTCCTTTTGGGCGGTGTAAGGAGTCTAATAAGAAGCCAAAGCAAATGTTGTTGGAAATATGGCAAAAGTGTACAGATAGGGTCAAAATGGAACTCTGGATGGAAAATGATTGTGGATAAAAAAATAATAATAACTTGAGATTAAACATCTGCTGAGAAGGAAGCTGATTCAGTTCATCCACTCCAGTAGAGCTTTAATCCATCAACTGAATTAAGGAAACACAAGGGGTTATTGATGCAGCAGTCAGAATTCCAGGCTTCTCTGATGTCCCAACTCCCAAATTCACTGTATGCACCTTAACCAATCACCAAGGCCAATTTACACATGATCCAGGAGGCTTCATCATGATTGCTAGATCAATTTCTAAGGCATCATAATGCAGAAACGGTTGCGCACATTGCACTAAAAGAGAGGCAGCAGCTGATCATAATGCCAGACTGGGAGAATCCTTCCAAATGATTCACCTCCTCCATGCTGTCACTATCAATGGCAACTTTATCTGTTTCTGAATTCACAAAATTCAATTGGAACCCATTTTCTAAGATGTGATCCGAAGTTAATATTCACCTCCTCCATGCTGTCATTGTCTATAGCAACTTCATCCGTTTCTGAATTCACAAAATCAATTGTTACCCATTTGCCAAGATGTGATCTGAAGCTAATAAAGAAATCCACTTTGGTTTAATCTGTTCCAGAATATCCATCCAATTCTTTTTGTTCACACCATCAGCACACTTCAATGCAATGCCATACAGGGTCCTCCACGCTCTGGACTATGTTCTGGGAGAGCAAGATTCGAAACCTTGTTCAGTTTGGGGGATTCATATTGGTCAGGACCCCGATCCACCTTTTCTATAGAACAAGCAGCTGAATTCTCAGTCACAGTTGCAATATCTTGTTTACAGGCATTGATTTGCTTGTCAGATTGGGTCATCTTCCATGTTTTCCATGGATGGGATGTATGTTAGCACGACTAACATGAGAAAACTAAGTCTCCCCTGACAACATTTTTGTAGTTAAAGAGGAAACAAATTGTGCTTCCCAGGGGTGAGCGCCTGCCATCACTAAGGAGAGAGTCACAAGTAATTCATTACTAACATCTGTTTTCTCCCCTTTTGCACTTTCTAATATTAACCGCAGTTGCCATATTTCTGTTTGTTCCCTATTTGCAAAATTCTATTCTATTTAAAAGCGAATAAAAAATGGTAGTTCAGAAACTAATGGCAATTACTTCTTTACATAAGTTCTTACGATGATTTTCTTTTTGCACCATTTAATAGAATGCATAAATAGTAATCAAAGTGAAAATTTATATAGAAACTTAAATTGCTGTCCTTCATGAGTGCTGAATTTTTCTTAGGGGAAAAGTGTTCCTAGTTTTTGCTTGAAAATTTAAGTTCTGTGGCTTATTCTGCTTAATTCTTTTAAGTCTAGTTGCTTAATAGATAATCCTCACAATTGGTCCTGCTTTAAATTCCCCTTTCTTTTCTACATTTTTCTTGCTCCATGTCATCTGTGAGTATGGAGACAATAAACCAGGATGCCTCTTTCACCTTTCAGATTGTATAATGTATTTTTTTTCCTATCATTTTCACCATCTTTCAGCAGTAGTTGTCTGGATTCCATTTGTAGTTCATTGCTTTTCCTCTGTGTGGAACTGGTCTAAGGCTTTGATGAAGTTACGTGTGCACTGCATATTTTGAAGCAAAGGAAGATAAAAGCGTCAATATCTCTGCTAGGATTTCAAGGAAGGAGGCTGCCGTCAATATGCAGCCTGATAGCTCTTTATATGTCTACAATGTGTCCATGTTTTCTGGGATATTTTTTTAGAGGCTTAAAATTAACCATTCTCATGGATCTTAGTGAGAATACGACTATAGAAGGTGCTTCCCTGTTGTGGGATTAAATAAGATGGTGTCGTCCAAATTTATCACTGTCATCGGAGTTGTTTTCCAGATAAAATGCTACTGTCAGATAATTATATTAGAAATGACAGGCTCTAAATATCAGCTTATTAAAGATTTCAATTTATGAATCGTGGACTTTGTTACATCCTCTTCTATTTTATATTGCTCCTTATTCTTTACTATACACTCTATATTTCCATAGTATCTTGATCCTTTTTTTATTTTTACTAATCTGTTGAACGTTTTGATATTTTCAGCCAATTGACAAGCAATCTCTTCTTGATTCTGGAATTCTGTGCTGTCTCATTTATATTCTTAATTCTCTGCTGGGAGAAAGTGAGGCCAATGTAACTCACAATCATTCTAATTATGAAGGATTATCAATGGCTGATCATCATCAGGATTCTGATGTTGCTCTAGCCCGCCGACTTGAGGTAAGTTTTTTTCTGTTTCTTTTCTTTGTCCCATGTCATGCCAAGCATGCTGAGGAATATGTTCTTAGGGATTGTTAACCAGAAGGTGCAATTTTGCTCTATTAATCTATTGCTAGGTTTGAGCCAATATTTCCAGGTTTTCTCAAGCTTAATTATCTATAATTTAGTTCAGTGGTAACCTGGTAGGTCTTTAGGTTGTTGAAAAGTGTGTTGTGTAGTTTCCATGTTGCATCTTTTTATCCTTTGATCATTCCAGAATGGTTCTGTTTAATGTTCTATCAGGGAGCCTGATCTGCTTTGTGTTGGTTCAGTGGTTTCATGTTTTGTGTTGAGATGCACTCACAATGATTTTTGTAACGTTTTCCATACTTACCCCAGAAGCAGTGTCAATCTGTGCTTGCCCTTAGGGGGAGGAGTTTAGAGAAAGAGGTTCTTTCTTTTGGTTGAGTGAGGAGACATTTGGCATATTGATATAAAGGTGAACCTGACATGATCCTAGGTTTATTATGACATGTATGACATACCCATTACCCTCTGTGCGTGGGGGTATTAAATGTGAGACTGATAAGATCCCAGGTTTTTGACGTGCATGCTTCGAGATGAATGATGCTTTGCTTCTTTCTTTTCTTCTAAATTAAGTTGGGCATCTTAATTGTACATCTAAAGAGAACTTACTATTTGAATTTAGTAAAATTTCTCATATGCATCTGCTAGTATAAATCAAGGCATATATCTCGCAGAAAGAGTTGCAGAGTTAGAGTGAGCAGTGTGAAGCAATCATGTTAGGTTGCTTATATACTTTGAAGTACAAAAATCTCATCCAGCAGAATGACACCATACCAGCATTGCTGTTCCCCTTATTGGGAAATCTCTGCGAAATGTCGATCTAATGAGGGATCATGCATATTGTCAAAATCAAATACTGTGTTGATAGTCCATTTATGTGTCAGCTTTGAATCTGCAAATGTTATTAACTCATTCATCACGTCTATGCCAAATATTTGTTATCAACATGAAATAGTTCTATTAAAAGGGTGTGAAAATGGCATTGAAGAAGTACAAAATATAAATATGCTTTGCACCTAGGTCCTAAGGAGTTACAGGCCTAGCATCCAAGTTCACTTAGGCTGTTTGTCCTATCTTATGCCTAGGAAAATGAAAATGCTCTCGCTGCCGAAATTAGTCTATCCATGCCCTTATAAAGTGACTAAAGTTCCTCGTGTATCTAAGTGGGGGATAGGGTCCTACACAGAAAGTAATTGCTTTTCCACCCCATAGGATTGGCTTGTGTTCTAAACAGTTCTCGTGTTACATCCCCAATCCCAAATCATAAAAATAAGATGTAAACAAAACTTAACCCAAAGTACCGGGACGGAACCTAGTAACAAATACCGTTAGATAAATCCAACATAAATGGACAAAGTCCCAGTCCCAGGAATGAACGGTCACAAACTGAAAGTGGCCTTGAATCAATCCACCTGCTCAGTGATAATTCAAATAAATAAGGAAAAATATTAACTACTCATGACAAACACTATCAAACTATATGTAAAGCATAATTTGAAGGTCCTTAGCCACAATTACATGCAACCTGAATTGAAAAGTTTGACCTACATACAAAAGCCAAATACAATTTCTATAAAGATAAACATCCTAAACAACTTCTCCAAAATCACCACTCTATCCATAATCCTGCAAGAGATCTAAACTTGATAATATAAAATGTTAAGGAACATGATAAGAGTGAGTCTAATACTTAGTAAAGTATGCATAATTTATATATGTATATATACATGAAAAACATGAGAAAAAATAGCGATAATCAAATACAAATATATCAAAAACGACGATATATCGACGAAATCATATGAAAAAATATAAGAATTATGGAACTATGATAACCTTAACGACAAGGGTCGAATGCCAAAGATTGGGCTACGACTACTTCTCCATAGCCCGGGGCCATATACAACCATTTAAGACCCTTGTGTAGGCTGTTTATATGTTATTTTCTATAGATGGGGTCAAACATTACTTTTTGAACCCGTAAATATTAAGTACGATATTTAATTGCAAATAATATATTAAGATATTTTCAGATATACATCGTCAATTTTCTACAATTCTTATTTAGTCAAATTGAAAAAATTTTATAACAAATAACAAATATAAGAATTTTTTCAACTTAAAAAAAAAAACAAATAATCCTTACAAATTCAAGTAAATTATTTTGTTAAAATGCTTGCATAAAATGACATACAAGAACAGATGTTCAAAGACTTCAAGGTTTCTTGACAAATTTTAGAAATGTAGGCATAAGCATTCAAAACTTATAAAGTAGAGCAGAATTATCATACATGCCAAAAATAAGCAGAAATAAATATTGAAGAATTGCATGCATGTAAATATGGAAGATTTAATCAGAAGATTTCAACAACAAAGAAATGGGTTTAGATGCACTTGCTTTAAACCGAATATTATCTAGATCTCATATGAAGTAGCCTTGAAATCAACTTCATTCACTTTTTCTCATTCTCTTTTCTCTATTCTCTTTTTCTCCCTCTCTTGAGTTCTTAGCCAAAATGACCCAAATACACAAATGCTTGCCTTAAATGGTCAGGCTGATGCATGAGTGTCAGTTATGCACCCATCAGACGTTGCCACCAAAACACATGCACACCTAAGTGCCCCTCAATCCACACACAAGCGCTACTACTACAGCTTGTCACGCACAAGTGCGCCTACACTGCACACGAGCTTTACGTATACTGCTAGACGCATTCGAGCGCCTCATGAGTGTGGGTCAGGTGCCGGCCCTCTTACCTTGAACACTTGATTTTTTATCTAAATGCAAAATTTCTCTAAAAATTCATCCAATTTACTTAATAACTGATGTCATGAAGCATAAATTAGGATTGGGCTTGTTCTTTTTCCAAGTAGTGTGTATGTATGACGTTGGTCTATTTATACTTCCTTCTTGGAAGGGACCTTTGTTCAGTGCCATCATCATATATATGCGTCATCTTTCTTGTCATCTATAGAATTCTTTGGTACCTATAAAAGTTTATTGCCGTGTTGAGCGGGATCTGGCTTAGGAAATGTGTTTGCAAGATCTTATCTTGATCACATGTGTTTGAAAACCCTTAGACAAAACCAATTGTGTTAAACTCTTTCTTGATTTTATTCATGTAGTTGGAAGGAAAAGTTGTGCACATTATGAAAGCATTAGCAGGCCATCCTTCTTCTGCACAGAGTTTGGCTGAGGATGATTCACTGCAATTATTATTTCACATGGTTGTCAATGGGTCCCTAAATGTTTTTTCACAATACAAAGATGGTCTTGTCCCTCTGCACTCCATTCAACTTCATAGACATGCAATGCAGGCAAGCGTTCAGTATGTTCATCTGTTTCTATGTTGTCATGATTATTGTACCAGTGTTTTTTCATTAGGTCCTGAAGGAGTTTATATGCATCATAAGAGCCTAACTTTAATAGTTTCTTGTCACTGCAGATTCTTGGTCTTCTATTGGTAAATGACAATGGAAGCACAGCCAAGTATATCCGCAAACATCATCTGGTATGGTATGCTGTATTTCTGTTAATCCACATCCTGAAAAATTTTCCTTCTGCTGATATTTAAGAACAATTCGCGCTCCCCCCCCCCTCCTCGCAGTGCACTTACCTTTTATTGCATTGTTTTGCATGCAGATAAAAGTTCTTCTGACAGCTATCAAAGATTTCAATCCTGATCTCTGTGATGCTGCCTATACCGTGGGAGTCGTTGACTTGTTACTTGAATGTGTTGAACTCTCCTATAGACTTGGTAAATAGCTTTTTCATCTTTCCCTGTCCCCTTGTTTCTCAGAAAAGTGACTTGTCAGAGATGAGTGATGCTTCTAATGAAGCATCAATGCAATGATTCTTGGTGCTAAAATAAGTTCTTGCTTGAGTGGTTCTCTGCTGTGCAGTGTCTATTAATGTATGGAAATGCATGGGGTTTTCTAATATTGTTGATCTCTGTCTTTTTTGATTCATAGAGGCTGGTGGTATAAGGCTCAGGGAGGACATCCATAATGCCCATGGTTATCAGTTCCTTGTTCAGTTTGCATTAACTCTGTCTGCCATGCCTAAAAGTCAGTGTGTTCAACCTCTGGATTCCAATGCTTTTTCTGAACAGATTTCTGCGTCAAATGGATCTCATGCATTTGCCAAATCGAGAAAACATGATTCTTCAGAAAAAGCAGTTGACACAACATCAAAGCTTTCACCCACTCTATCCAGGTTGCTGGATGTTCTTGTCAATCTAGCTCAAGCAGGTCCAGCAGAAATTACAGGAATGTCTGCATCAAGGGGTTCTAAATCATCTAATTCCAAGGGTGGTGGCCATGGCAGGAGTCGTACATCTTCATCTGATCTAAATGGTGATGAAATTTGGGAGAAAAGTGATTCTAAAATAAAAGACCTTGAAGCGGTGCAAATGTTACAGGACATTTTCCTCAAAGGAAACAGCACAGAATTGCAGGCTGAAGTCTTGAATAGAATGTTCAAGATATTCTCTAGTCATATTGACAACTATAAGTTGTGCCAGCAGTTAAGGACGGTGCCACTGTTTATCCTGAATATGGCTGGTTTTCCCTCTCCTCTGCAAGACATTATACTAAAAATTCTTGAATACGCTGTAACTGTAGTTAACTGCATTCCTGAGCAAGAGTTACTCTCGCTTTGCTGTCTATTGCAGCAAGAAATTACCCCTGAATTGAAGCACACTATTCTTTCTTTCTTTGTAAAACTATTGTCTTTTGACCAGCAGTACAAAAAGGTACTGCGAGAGGTTGGTGTGCTTGAGGTTTTGTTAGATGATTTGAAGCATCACAAGTTCTTTTTGGGACTAGACCAACAAAACACAAACCATTGGGAGAGTAGCTTCAAGAAACACTTGGATAGTAAGGATGCTATTATTTCCTCACCCAAACTAATGGATTCTGGTTCAGGGAAGTTTCCCCTTTTCGAAGATGAGGGTACCATCGGTATCGCATGGGATTGTATGGTCTCTTTGTTAAAGAAAGCAGAGGCCAACCAATCATCATTCCGAGCAGCAAACGGAGTGATGGTTGTTCTTCCCTTTTTGGCATCTGATATTCACCGTCCAGGGGTCCTTCGAGCATTGTCGAGCTTGATTATTGAGGATATAACACAGGTCTGTAAGCCGCCTTAGTTTTGCTCTCCTTCTAATATTTTTACACTTGAAGATGTTTCTTTGCAGTATTTTACTTCTTGCTCTCTGCTTACTGACCGCTCCAACCCTCTGGTGGCATCTAATTATGATTAATCATGTACATCAAATCACAATTAGATTTGTCCTGTTGCGCAAGGAAACAAAAAGTTCTTGTTGCAAGCTTTAGTAGTGGTTGAAATCATTTATGCTAATGAGGTAAATCAATTGTGATATTGCCAGGCTCATCCTGATGAATTGGGTGCACTGCTTGAAGCTTTGAAAAGTGGAATGGTGACCAGTGTTTCAGGACCCCAATTCAGGATTGATGATGATGCCAGATGTGACATTTTTGGAGCCTTATGGCGCATTTTAGGAGTCAATAATTCAGCTCAAAGGATATTTGGTGAAGCAACTGGGTTCTCACTTCTACTAACTACACTTCATAGTTTCCAAGGGGATGGAGGACAGACCAATCAGCTTTCTTTGGGGGTCTACATGAAGCTGTTCACATATTTATTGCGGGTTGCGACAGTCGGGGTTTGTGATAACGCAACCAACAGGGCGAAGTTGCATTTGATTATTTCCTCGCATACTTTCTGTGATCTGTTACTTGAGTCTGGATTACTTTCTGTGGATTATGGGAAGCAGGTTATACATTTGCTGTTGGAGCTTGCTTTAGAAATAGTGCTCCCACCTTTCTTGGCGTCAGAAAGTTCGACGTTATGCAGTACAGCAGAGTCCCCTAGTTTTCTTCTCACTACTCCGTCAGGTTTAGTGAATCCTCAAAATGAAAGGGTGTATAATGCAGGTGCTGTTAGAGTGATTCTCCGTGTATTGTTGCTCTTGACTCCTAAAGTGCAGTTAGAAGTATTGGACCTTATTGAAAAACTTGCTCGTGCTGGACCTTTCAACCAGGAAAACCTCACTGCCGTAGGTACGAATCATAGTATTCTCTGACTGTTTGTCACGTTTTCATCATGTTCTCACTTCTCTTACTATTTGCTTTTGATTTCAGGTTGTGTGGAGCTTCTACTGGAGATTATATGCCCATTTCTTTTAGGCACATCACCATTACTTTGCCATGTGTTGCGAATCATTGAAGTTCTTGGTGCATACAGGTAGGACGATAATCACTTTTCTTGCCCAATCTTTTTCATATTAGACTTGATCCTATGGGACACTTAGCTGTTTGAATTTCATGTCTCAGGCTGTCAACTTCGGAATTGCGATTACTTGTTAGGTATATTATGCAAATGAGACTAATGAATTCAGGTCATAATCTTGTTGATATGATGGAAAGATTAATTCTCATGGAGGATGTGGCCTCGAAATGCGTTTCTTTGGCACCATTTGTGGAGATGGGTATGAACAAAATGGGGCATGCTTGTATCCAAGTGCCATTAGGGGAAAGATCTTGGCCTCCAGTTGCCGGCTATTCTTTCGTTTGCTGGTTTCAGTATTGTAATTTCCTAAAATCACAAGCAAAGGAATATGACCCTTCCAAGGTCGGTCCTAAGAAACAGAGTGGTTCTGGTGGGCAGCGACAGCAACTGCTGAGATTGTTTTCTGTTGGTTCTTTGGATGGGGGGAACACATTCTATGCTGAACTTTACCTTCAGGAGGATGGTTTCTTGACTCTTGCAACCAGCAATTCTTCCTCTTTGTCTTTTTCTGGTGCAGAGTTGGAGGAAGGCCAATGGCACCATCTTGCAATAGTCCATAGCAAACCAAATGCTTTGGCTGGATTGTTTCAAGCTAGTATTGCTTATATATATGTTAATGGAAAGCTAAGACACACGGGAAAATTAGGATATTCCCCTTCTCCCATTGGAAAATCCTTGCAGATAATTGTTGGCACACCAGCTACTCATGCAAGAGTTAGTGAGTTGCAGTGGAAACTTCGTAGTTGCTACCTTTTTGAAGAAGTGCTTACCGCTGGTTGTATTTGTTTCATGTACATACTTGGTAGAGGATATAGAGGTCTCTTTCAAGATACAGATCTTTTGCAGTTTGTCCCTAATCAAGCTTGTGGCGGAGATAGTATGGCCATACTAGATTCATTGGAGGCTGACCTGAGGTCAGCTACTGGCATCCAAAGGCCTGACAGTGTTGGCAAGATAGGGAACACTAATGCAGATGGAAGTGGGATTGTATGGGACTTGGAGAGGCTAGGGAACCTTTCATTACAGCTGTCTGGGAAGAAACTTATATTTGCATTTGATGGGACATGCACAGAAGCTCTTCGAGCATCTGGAACCTTTTCATTGCTCAATCTCGTTGATCCTTTGTCAGCTGCTGCATCACCAATTGGAGGTGTGCACATCAGTCATGTATTCATTGTTTTTGCTATTCTTAATACACTGTGGTGCTATATTTTAAGTAATCTTACTTGATTGTATGTAATTTTTTAAATTATGGTCCCTTCTGTCAATGCTTTAGGTATACCACGCTTTGGACACCTTTATGGTGATATCTATGTCTGTAAGCAGTGTGTAATCGGTGATACTATCCACCCAATAGGCGGCATGACAGTTGTCCTTGCTCTTGTTGAGGCTGCTGAAACCAGGGATATGTTGCATATGGCCTTGACATTACTCGCATGTTCACTGCATCAGAATCCTCAAAATGTTAGAGAGATGCAAGCGTGCAGGGGGTATCATGTGCTCTCTCTCTTTCTTCATCGTAGAATGTCATTGTTTGACATGCATTGTCTTGAGATTTTCTTCAAGATTGCTGCATGTGAGGCTTCATTTTCAGAACCAAAGAAGCTGGAAAATTCTCAAACTAGTTCATCACCTTCCACAAGTATGCCTGAGGCCAGTTTTGAGGATCTTAGTTTGTCAAAATTCCGTGATGAGCTTTCATCAGTTGGATCTCATGGAGATATGGATGATTTTTCAGCTCAGAAAGAAACATTTAGTCATATCTCGGAGCTTGAAAATGCTGATATCCCTGCTGAAACATCAAATTGCATTGTCCTGTCTAATGCAGATATGGTTGAGCATGTCCTACTGGACTGGACACTCTGGGTAACTTCTCTTGTTTCCATCCAGATTGCGCTGCTTGGCTTTCTTGAGCACTTGGTTTCTATTCACTGGTACAGATATCATAACTTAACTGTTCTACGTCGAATCAACCTCGTTCAGCATTTATTGGTGACACTTCAGAGGGGTGATGTTGAGGTACCTGTGCTAGAGAAATTGGTAGTCTTGCTTGGGGTCATTTTAGAAGATGGTTTTCTTGCTTCTGAACTGGAAAGTGTGGTGAGATTTGTAATTATGACATTTGATCCCCCTGCACTGACGACTCGCTTTCAGATTGCAAGAGAGTCAATGGGTAAGCATGTTATTGTGAGGAATATGCTGCTGGAGATGCTTATAGATCTACAAATGACCATAAAATCCCCAGAATTGATTGAGCAGTGGCATAAAAATGTGTCATCAAGATTGATTACATATTTTCTTGATGAGGCTGTTCATCCCACAAGTATGAGATGGATCATGACTCTTCTTGGCGTATGTCTCACATCCTCCCCAACATTTCAACTTAAATTTCGCACAAGTGGGGGATACCAAGGTTTGACCCAAGTGCTTCTGAGTTTCTATGATTCCCCAGATATATATTACATCCTGTTCTGCCTCATATTTGGCAAGCCTGTTTACCCAAGATTACCGGAAGTCCGCATGCTAGACTTTCATGCCCTGATGCCTAGTGATGGGAACTATGGAGAGCTGAAGTTCATTGAACTTTTAGACTCTGTAATTTCTATGGCTAAATCTACTTTTGATCGGCTGACTATGCGCTCAATGCTGGCACACCAAAGTGGAAATCTTTCACAGGCTGATGCTGGTCTTGTGGCAGAGCTTGTAGAGGAAAATACAGATATGATTGGAGAACTTCAGGGTGAAGCTTTAATGCACAAGACCTATGCAGCTCGGTTAATGGGTGGGGAAGCATCAGCTCCTGCTGCTGCAACTTCAGTCTTGAGGTTTATGGTTGATTTGGCAAAGATGTGCCCTCCTTTCTCAAGTATTTGTAGACGAGCTGAATTCCTTGAAAGCTGTGTTGACCTCTATTTCTCCTGTGCAAGGTTTTCTTCTAATTTCTATTCTGATTTATATTTGCATCTTGTCTTGTATAAGTGCAATTTGTATTCTACTCTTCCAGTTGGTTGCTTGTATGTTTGTTTGTTGACTTGTTCATTGCCCACATCATTTTGTGAGATCTGGTTTTGTGTCTTCTAGGGCTTCTTATGCAGTGAAGTTGGCCAAGAAGCTTTCCGTGAGGACAGAGGAGAAGAGCTTAAATGACTATGAAGATGCCACTAGTTCTCAAAATACATTCTCCAGCTTGCCTCAAGAGCAGGAACAATCTGCAAAAACTTCCATCAGTGTTGGAAGCTTTCCTCAAGGGCAGGCTAGCACAAGTTCAGAAGATACCCCTATGTTGTTGAATGACATGGATGCTGAGAAGAATGACAACAAAATTTCCACTGTTCTGGAGGAGTCAAACAATGTAATGCAGGTGAATTTGCAAGCTGTTCAGAATCTAGACGATGAAGCTGGAAAAAGGGTGTCTATTGCCAATTCCAGCACAAATGCCATCAATTCCCAAACTGTCAAAAGCCCACTTAACATTGTTCTTCCAACTGATTCTAATAGTTCCACATCTTTAACTATGCATGATTCTCCCGTGTTATCTGAGAAATCCAGCTCCAGATTTGCTCTAACACCTACTTCATCCCCAGTCACTGCTTTGACATCGTGGCTTGGAGGTTCTGTGCATAATGAATCTAAAGCGCTTTCAACTGCAACTCCCTCTGTAGAATCCTCTGTCTTTACCGGTGAAATTACTCAATCTACAGACAAGAAGTCCAGTTCTCATGGAGCATCTCCCAGACAGATATCTTTTACAATATATTCTGAGCTTCTCCTGGAAATGGACGATTCTAGTTATGGTGGTGGCCCTTGTTCGGCTGGAGCTACTGCTGTTTTAGATTTTATGGCAGAAGTTCTTTCTGATTTTTTGACTGAGCAGTTAAAAGCAGTACCGACTGTAGAGAGCATTTTGGAAAGTGTTCCTTTTTATGTTGATTCTGAATCTGTTTTAGTTTTTCAGGGTCTATGCCTTAGTAGAGTGATGAACTTTCTAGAAAGGCGTCTCCTGCGGGATGATGAAGAAAATGGGAAAAAGTTGGATAAGAATCGCTGGTCCTTAAATTTAGATGCATTGTGCTGGATGGTTGTAGATCGTGTTTATATGGGTGCTTTTCCTCAGCCTGCCATTGTGTTGAGAATTTTGGAGTTCTTGTTATCAATGTTGCAGCTGGAAAATAAAGATGGCCGAATTGAAGAAGCATCTCCTTCGGGGAAAGGTCTATTATCTATTGGCAGAGGAAGTAGGCAACTTGATGCTCACATATATTCAATCCTTAAAAACACAAACCGAATGATACTGTATTGTTTTCTCCCATCATTTTTGGCCGCTATTGGAGAAGATGATCTTATTTGCTCCTTAGGTTTGCAAAGTGAGCCCAAAAAGGTGATAACATCGAACTCTCAGCATGGAGAGACAGGGATTGATATTTGCACAGTTTTGCAATTATTAGATGCTCATCTGCGAATTATCTTTTGTCCAAGTAATCTTGACAGTGATTTGAATTGCTGTCTGTGTATTAATCTGATCTCTCTTCTCCGAGACAAGAGGCAGAATGCAAAAAACATAGCAATTGACATTCTTAAGTACTTATTAGTGCATCGCAGGGCTTCATTTGAGGACCTGCTTGTGTCTAAGCCAAATCAAGGACAACATCTCGATGTGATGCGCGGGGGTTTTGACAAGCTCTTGACAGGAGCTTTATCAAGTTTCATGGAGTGGCTTAAGATTTCTGAACAGACTGTCAATAAAGTGTTGGAGCAATGTGCTGGCATTATGTGGGTTCAGTACATTGCAGGTTCAGCAAAGTTCCCTGGAATAAGAATAAAAGGGATGGAGGGCCGTCGCCGTAGGGAAATGGGAAGAAAATCAAAGGATGCATCAAAATTGGACCTAAAACATTGGGATCATGTAAACGAACGGAGATATGCACTTGAATTACTCCGCGATGCAATGGCTACTGAATTGCGAGTTGTACGGCAGGATAAATATGGTTGGGTTCTTCATGCTGAGAGCGAGTGGCAAACTCATCTCCAAGAACTTGTGCATGAGCGAGGAATATTTTCAACGCGCAAGTCCTTTGGGACAGGAGATCCCGAATGGCAGCTTTGCCCCATTGAAGGTCCATACAGAATGCGGAAAAAGCTTGAGCGCTGCAAATTAAGTATCGAAACCATTCAAAATATTTTGGAGTCACAGGTTGAGTTAGAAGCAGAGTTTTCTAAAGCTAAAGAAAAGAATGGTCTTGGTGCTTCTGATTCTAGTTGTGGTTCATTTTCCGAACTCTTGATCGACGATGATAAACAACAAAACATGGAGGGGGATCTCTACGATGAATCATCCCTCAGAGATTCTAATGATGCCAAAGATATTTCTTCTTCTAGAACTGGGTTGCTTGATGACCGTGCTAGTAGCATAAATGAAGCAAGTCTCCACTCTGCAATGGAGTTTGGTGTCAAGTCCGGTTCATTATTTGGGCCAACTTCTGACTTAGAATCTCCATCGCTATCTTTCTCCCTGAGAACTGACGATGTGAAAGTTACGATGGAGGACAAACCTGAGAAGGAATTGCTTGATAACGGTGAATATCTGATTCGGCCTTACCTGGAACCTCTGGAGAGGATAAGATTCAGATATAACTGTGAGCGAGTTTTTGGTCTTGACAAACATGATGGCATATTTTTGATTGGAGAACTTTGTTTGTACGTCATTGAAAACTTCTACATTGATGATTCTGGACGCATCTGTGAAAAGGGATCTGAAGATGAACTTTCAATTATTGATCAAGCATTGGGTGTAAAGAAGGATGTGACGTTCACAGATTTTCAGTGCAAGTCAACTTCATCATGGGGTGTTGCCATCAACGCGCACATCGGTGGAAGGGCTTGGGCGTACAATGGTGGTGCTTGGGGGAAGGAGAAAGTGTGCACTAGTGGCACTCTGCCTCATCTTTGGCATATGTGGAAGCTTGATAGTGTTCATGAAATCTTGAAGCGTGATTACCAGCTACGTCCTGTGGCTATCGAGATATTTAGCATGGACGGATGTAATGATCTGCTGGTTTTTCACAAAAAGGAGAGAGAAGAGGTGTTCAAAAATCTGGTCGCCATGAATCTACCCAGAAATAGCATGTATGTGATACTCTTCTAATTGTGCGTTCCATTTTATTTTGCTTTTACATTGGGTTTTTTAGATCCAGCCGCTCATAATGCATTAATCACCATCTTGAGTTCCCCTCTGCCCATGTTGGGCTATTTGGATGATTTTGCATCGAAAATTCTGTGGAATTGCTGTTTCTGCCGCTTTCTTTCCCCCGAGCCCCCAATGTCATTCCATGTTTTTGGGTAACGGTTGATTGGTCAATGATCTTTGTCTAATTGTAGCTGGGTATGGATAAAAATATCCGCATTTGTCGCAGCCACATCAATATCTATCGTGGCCATATCGGTATTAAACATATTGGATAACACGTATCAACAATAAATATGTCGGAAGAAAAACAAAATTTTGAGAGTCGTAAGCTGATAGGGTTGTATCGGCTGAATATCAATTGTATCTGCCGATATATAACTAATAGACAACATATTGCGATATTGTTATGGTATCAGAAAATATCGGTATTTTAGAGCCCCAATATCAATATATATTAGCTTATATTTGTATCAATGCAGCTGGGTGGTTTCTAAATTCCTCTCATAAGAGAAGTTAGAAGTGCAGTTCCAAACAATGCAAGGACTCCCCCCCCCCTAGTTATCTATTGTCTCTTCCACGTCGCTTCCCACGGCGTGGCTTCATTCTACTTATTTGGAAATTTCTTTTCAGAATCCTCAGGTGGAAACGACACTTGCCAAATATATCGGAATAAAAAAAATTCTAAAAATCATAAGCTAATATAGTGATATCGGTTGTATTGGTCAAATATCGGCCGATATATTGCGTTATATAACTGATACAACAATTATATCATATTATTGTCATGGTATTTGGAAATATCTATACCAGGGGGCTGATACCGATACGATCGGTTGATATTTATAATGTCTACAATATTGACTGATATTTGTTTCTATGTTTTACTCACAAACTGTAGTTCCTGGATTCGTTCTTGCGACTGTTAAGTTGCTGGTTAATTTCATGTCAGTATGTCTATTATTCAAAATGACGGCTTCTAATAATTTTCCATACACCAGGCTGGACACTACCATTTCAGGATCAACGAAGCAAGAGAGCAACGAGGGCAGCCGTCTTTTCAAGAGCATGGCTAAATCATTTTCTAAGAGATGGCAAAATGGCGAAATCAGCAATTTTCAGTATCTGATGCACCTCAACACCCTGGCTGGACGTGGGTATAGCGATCTCACCCAGTATCCAGTGTTCCCATGGATTCTTGCAGACTATGAGAGTGAAAACTTGAACTTGTCAAATCCTGACACGTTTCGTAAACTCAGCAAACCAATGGGCTGTCAAACACCGGAAGGAGAAGAAGAATTCAGAAAAAGGTCGGTCCCCAAGTCGGTTTGATGTTTGCTTCCTTTTCTCCCTTTTTTCCGCTTCCCAGATTATACTGATATGGTTTTTCTTTTAATTTTTCCTGTCCCTTTTTTATAGATACGATAGCTGGGATGATCCCGAGGTCCCGAAATTTCATTATGGTTCTCATTATTCTAGTGCGGGAATTGTTCTGTTTTATCTTGTACGTCTACCTCCGTTCACTGCTGAGAATCAGAAGCTGCAAGGTGGTCAGTTTGATCATGCAGATCGCCTTTTCAATAGTATTCGGGAAACATGGTTTAGTGCCGCTGGGAAGGGGAACACATCTGATGTCAAAGAGTTGATTCCGGAATTCTTCTACATGCCAGAGTTCCTTGAAAATCGGTTCAAGCTAGATTTAGGCGAGAAGCAGTCTGGAGAAAAGGTTTACCTTATCTACTTCATTTATTTTCCTTTTTGGATAACACTGTCTATTCATGGGATTCTGCAACCTTCCCTTACATGGATGAAAAACTTGACATTGACATCGGTTACTGCTGTATTAGTATTAGACATATCGAATAAGAAACTTTTTTTTGAAAATTATAAGCTGACATGGCTGTGTCAGCCAATACAATAATATATTGTGTTGTTGTTGCGGTAAGGAGAAATATCGGTATCAATAGGCCTGATACAAATATATATTTGTCGATATTTACATCAATATCCCTTGCTATTATTGTTGTATTCGTGCTTATAATTGTTTGTGACACATGGGTTCTTATCAGGTTGGTGATGTGGTGCTACCTCCATGGGCAAAAGGCAGTGTACGGGAATTCATTAGAAAGCATAGAGAAGCACTTGAATCTGATTATGTTTCGGAAAATTTACACCATTGGATCGATCTCATATTCGGTTACAAGCAAAGAGGCAAGGTTGGTGCAATTGTTTTTAAATTGAGAAATATTTTTGGCATGCTCTTGAATAATATAGCGTCCTATCCATCTATCAATCTATTTTCTTGCGTGTCTACTAGTGTGGATGGATGCATGAGATGTCTTCCTAACATCACCCAATGGTGACTCCCTAACGTTGGCCTTATAAATTAGGTGTACGCTGTCCTATTATTTATTGATTTTGTTTGCTCTGTATGCCAAGAAGTTGTTAGCAATGAAATGAAGATGTTAAGAAACAAAAATCAAAGCAGATTCTAGTTTTTCATATCAACCTCATAGCTGCTGCCGGATTTAGTAGCCACAGACGTCACTAAATAATGCTTAAATATACATATATTCGGACTATATACCCCCCATTTTTCGATATTTACTCTACCACTTGCTTTTCTGCATAACTATTCTACTATTTGTTTTATGCGCCGGCTACACTTCAGTGGATTTAGGGAAAGTTAAGCCCTTCTTTTTTCACATTTCTGATATGATATGATAATTGCCTTTCCCTTGAATATGAATTTCGTTAGATTCAAAGTGAAGGAAAAGAAAATTGAAGGAAATTGCATTTTATATTTGAAGAAAAATGTATTTTAGAGTATTTATATTTGAAGAAAGTGATTTTCTTTTCATTTTCTTTTTTTTTTAAAATTAATTTTCTTTCATCCAAACTTGTATAAATCTAAACAAACCAATCCTAAGCGGAAGTCATGAGTAGATTAATAGTGAAACTAAACACCTTTGAATAGTTGGGTGATTTCAGCTTTCCCATTTTCAATTTATCAAAACTACTTTTTTTTTTTTTTTTTGCACTCAGCAGTTGCTAACTATAAAACTTATTCAATTAATTATGAGTTACCAATTGGTGAATACAGGCCCTATGCAACTGAAATGATATGTGATTAACTTCTCCTGCCGTCTGCATGAAGTAATCGTATAATAATGGATGAAAATATTAATATCAGTATTAATTATAGCTATATCAAGTGATATGTATTGATGTTGGATATATCTGTCAGAAATTTATTTTTGGCGAATCAAAACTTGAGGGCAATATCAATTGATTACGATACATCGCAAAATATCTGTGATATATTACAGTTACGGCGACATATCACAATTTTGTCTTGGTATTGACAACCTAACAACAACATATGTCTGCCGATATTTTATTCCATGAATGTAATACTTGGCTGCTTTCTGGTTGTAATAATACAACTAATTCAGTGACATTTGAGATTTTTAATCTATAACTAGCCCATTTGACCGCAAACTCCTCTCCTTCTATGTTCTTGGATCTTGCTTCTTAGTTCTTGTAACATTAACTCTTTGGTTACCTTTTCTACTTGTTAGGCCGCAGAAGAAGCTGTCAATGTTTTCTATCATTATACATACGAGGGGAATGTTGATATTGACTCGGTTACCGATCCTGCTATGAAAGCTTCTATTCTGGCACAAATTAATCATTTCGGGCAGACTCCGAAGCAGCTGTTTCTCAAATCCCATGTGAAGAGGCGGTCCGACATAAGGCGCCCTCCTCATCCTCTCAAGCAATCAGTCTACCTGGTCCCACAAGAAGTACGCAAGCACTCGTCATCCATAGTTCAGATTCTTCATGTCAATGATAAAGTTCTTGTGGCTGGGGCAAATTCTCTGCTTAAACCCCGAACATACACGAAATACGTATCTTGGGGTTTTCCAGACCGGAGTTTGAGGTTCATGAGCTACGATCAGAATAGGCTCCTCTCGACGCATGAGAATCTTCATGGCAGTGATCAAATCAAGTGTGCGGGCGTCAGCCACGACGGTCAGATTCTGGTTACGGGTGGCGATAATGGACTGGTTTCCGTTTGGAGAATCAGTAAGGACGGATCCCGGAGGACACGGCGCTTGCAGCTGGAGAAGGCTCTCTGTGCTCACACCACCAAGATATCATGCCTCTATGTGAGTCAGCCGTTCATGCTTGTTGTCAGTGGTTCCGACGACTGCACTGTCATTGTATGGGACCTCAGCTCCTTGGCCTTCGTAAGGCAGCTCCCAGAGTTCCCATCGCCAGTGTCGGCTGTTTACGTAAACGATTTAACCGGCGAGATCATAACGGCTGCTGGAGTAATGCTTGCTGTCTGGAGCATCAACGGCGATTGTCTCGCGGCAATCAACACTTCCCAGCTGCCATCCGATTTCATTCTTTCAGTGACCAGCTGTACGTTCTCAGACTGGCTCGATGCGAATTGGTACGTGACTGGCCACCAGAGCGGAGCCGTGAAGGTGTGGAAAATGATTCACTGTTCGAACGAGGAAACTGCCATAAACAAGCAGACGGCTGACGCGACAGCTGGGTTAGCCCCTGGCAATAGGGCCCCCGAGAACCGGTTGGTACTTCAGAAGGTCCTAAAATTCCATAAGCACCCAGTTACGGCCATTCACCTTACAAATGACCTGAAGCAGCTGTTGACGGGTGATTCCGGCGGGCATCTGCTGTCATGGAGGTTGCCAGAGGAGAGCTTGCGTGGTCTACCAAGCCAAGGCTGATTACCAAAACATAGGTGATGGCTGTGAACCTTTCCAGTCGCTCATCTAATCAGCCTTCAGTCGGTTCCTCGCCAGAAACCGTGTGTGCAGCCCCCACTTAGGAGCGCGGCTGCTGGGCTATCAATGTCCGGGTAGAGGAGAGGAAGAGGTTGAAAACTGCTCGAGCTCTAGGTGGATGAATTTTATGATGAGTAAGCGGTTTGTTCGTTTTGTCAAATCTTCCTGTGATGGAAGGTGGGCAAGGTGACCTGTTTTGGGTTGTTTGAGATGTAAATAGAAAGGGTTCAGCCTGCCGTGTGTGATCAGATCAAATTTGTATAGAACAAGAGTTGCTTTTTGTTTGTATTTTTGCTTTTTACTTTTTCCCTCGGCGGCGGCAGCCGCCACTGGAATAGATCTCACGTTGAAATTAGTCATGAACCACGGCGTTGAGAGTGCAACGGTTAAGCTGTTTCTCATGTTTGTCTATCTTCACTGCATGATTTAACAATGCAATTTATGCCAATCTTTTTGTACTTGATTTCGACAAAGTCCTCGGGTCTTTCGGTTCAAATCTGTGCCAATACAACTCGAAGCATGGGCCTACAGGCTGATATCGATATGCAAAATGTTTGTATCCTTTGTGGCATTTTTTTGGTGTTGTCGTAAAGGGAGCGAACGGTCTGTTGATGCCCCTTCGGATTCCCTTATGTGGTGGAGAAGTCTTCGGCTCGTGGGAGCTCTCTCATGGGGAGAAGGGGGGTGGCCGACGAATATGTTTTGGTCTGTCGATGCTCCTTCGGATTCCCTTTTATGGAGAAGTCTTCGGCTCGTGGGAGCTCTGTCATGGGGAGAAGGGGGGTGGCCGCCGTATATGTTTCAAACAGAGGGCGGTAGCAATATGATCTAAATAAACAGTCTTTAGTTCCTGTATTCTTTGCTATAAATTCATAGAAGCCCCATCTCTTGTCATTATTAATGATGTCTCAATTTTCTTAAACTACAAATCTAATAATATTTATTATTATTTATAATAATAATATCTATCAAATGGCTAGGATAAGAGGTTGAATGTTAGAAATTGAACCGAGTGATTTAAATTACTTTTCAATCTCAATCAAGTGACTATCCGATATCAATATGGTACCGATACCGATATCAGTATACACAAATACGAATCGGCACGATTATTAATCCTGCCAGTAAACTAAACATCAGTTCAACCCATTAATTAAACAAATAACATTGCATGAATCTCTAACCTGTTCAATGAAACAGTTCATATTAGTGTCTTGGTTTCCTTAGATCTACAGATAACTGTCTCATCTTGATTATCTCTTTCTTTAATGATCCTTTTTCGATCACTTTTAGTCCCCTTTTTGGAAATCTTTTTTCCCGTAACTTACTTAACCTTTGTGTAACAACGCAAGAAATATTTAACTTGTCGATACAAAACGAGAAGCCACTTATAATACATGGCCCATTACACGTTTATATGGAAAGTTCAGATGAATAAATGAGTTTTAACTGTGTTAGTTTATATCGTGTTAACTCAGCACATTTATTAGTCGTGTGACTTCATGACAATGCACCAAATACTATATATTTTTCGTTCATTTTATACAAACCAAACCCTCTTATTTCGAGTCGTGCCGTGTTTAATGTTGCTGCCCCTAGCAGGTATTGATCTCTTGACCACATACCCAACCATGAAGCCCCATGTCGGCCGTGCGAACTGATAACACAGGCAATGTGGGCGGACAGCTCCGGCCTAGCATGTGGCCACACCTTTTTGGTGGTGGAAGCGGTGGTGGAGCCTAAGAAGGGGTTGGCAGTGATGCAGACTGGCCAAACAACATTAATAAGAGCATGGACGAATAGATATGATATCACATCACTGAATGATATTCTCCTAATCCCACTCTTCGTAAGTTATACTTCGTGTCAGTTTATATGAGTCGTATTATATGCTTGTAGAAGGGGTAGGATTATCGCCGCATGTCCCAGTAGCTATAAGTTAGAGTCGTTGAAGTGGCCTTTTTTATAATATAAGGTAAGATAGTCTGATAATCTTTTTTATGCTCGTAGTAGGCACGGGGAAGAGAAATGAATTGAGGTTTTCAATGCCTTCTTCCCATCCCATGAAACAAGCCAGTGTCGGGTGGCGAGTACATGCTCGGGCTTGGGTCTGCATCGGGTGGTTATTTGGTTAGTCACTTTTGTCGGGCCGTGGAGCTCGGTGTGTGTCGGTGGGTGAATTGAGGGGCATCGCAATTGGTTTGGGTGTTGTGGCGCCCCCGGTCTTTCCTTATCCATTGGACGAGGAAGATTCAACTAGTAGAGCGGCGGTAAACATGGAATGATTTTGTTCAAATTGGAAGGATAATCCTTAACAATATTGCATATTTATAATGTATTTTTAAATTTTTATTAAATTTTAAAAAATAAATATAATAAACTTTGTATAAATAGCGAAATTATATTGATCAATATATAGTAATTATTTATTTAAAAAATCATATTTATCCCGTTTACCTATAATTTTATTTACAACTCACTTATATATATGATTTATTTTAATTCAAAATTTATTATTTTAAGGTGCCTTCCATAGAGAGGGTTATAAATAAGTCATATGTTGGTGAAATTTCTATCAATGTATGTTGTAATTGTGTAATTATTAGAAATATAAGTTTAATTCTAATTATATTGAAATTAAGATTGAGTCAGATTTAAATTTTATTATTTAAATTGTATAATGGGTTATAATTTTGAGAGAAAAATAAAATTAATATACAATTAATTTTTAAATTTATACATAAAAATGAATAAATAAATAGATATATAGACTAATAAATGTAAATTTTTTAATGTTTAAATTTTGATATAATAAAATATTTTTTTATATAAATAATATTTTTAGAAAATACTTTTTATTTGAACATTGAGTTTAAAGTTTTTAAATAATAATTTTATATATTTTTAAAATATAATTTTAAAAATAAAACCATTTTGGATAACTTTTACCTAGCTTAAACAATCAAAAATATTTTATCCAATTAATTTTATTTTATTTAATTTTATCATGCCTAATTAATAGACTATTTCAAATCAAAAAAATTTTACTCTATTTTGAAAATATGTATAAAATTATTCTATACTGTTTTTTTAATTTTAAAAAATTAAAATATAAAAATTTTAATTAAAATTAAGCCTAAAATTTTAATTAATTTCAATTTTTGAATACAGCTAAACATGGCCTCAAAGCTCTTTACATAATATCTCAATTTGATTTTTTTTGGGGTCAAAATCGGCCCATTAGATCAGCCCATTCCACACACTGTGGGCCTGCCTAGACCAGCCCAGTTTGCCCCGAGGGAAGTATGATTGTTTCTTCTGGGCCTGGCCCATGTACGGTGTAAAAAGGGGCCCATTAGTTTAAATAAATATTCATCTGGATAGAAAACTTGGATATTATATATTTATGAT
This sequence comes from Nepenthes alata, assembly GCA_028571085.2. Lineage (NCBI taxonomy): Eukaryota > Viridiplantae > Streptophyta > Magnoliopsida > Caryophyllales > Nepenthaceae > Nepenthes > Nepenthes alata. The sequence goes on from JAOVVI020000377.1 coordinate 32,315, forward strand.
TAATTATGATATTTTACGGCCATTAAAGTTATTGGATTTTTATTAATTAGAATTGATGGGTACTGTCAGAAATAAGCCAATTCAATATTCAGGTGGATAAGAGACTCAAATGCCAGATGACTCAACAGAAGTTATCATAGAGCCCATCAGATAATAATACTTTAACTGCTCGAACGTTTGATCCAAAAGAATAAAGTCTGAACAATGAGATATCAAATGATCATAATGAGTGATTGAAGTGACGTTATACCTAAAAATTAGGCAAACCTGTCATTAAACAGGAACAATCATTATATACTACTGTCAGTAATACCTTTTACCAATGATTTAAAACGGAGTTATGTACACGCATTGATTACAGGTGTAATCACCTGTAATAAGGACAACCATTAGACAGTCCTAAAAATTAGACAACCATTAGACAGTCCTGTAATAATGAGTGATTGAAGTGGCATTATACCTAAAAATTAGGCAGTCCTATCATTAAATAAGGACAACCATTATATACTACTGTCAGTAATGCCTTTTACCAATGATTTAAAATGGAGTTATGTACACGCATTGATTACAGGTATTGATTAACTAGACAATACATTTAACTGTAAATCTAGCCTCTTCTTAGAGAGGGGTGAGAGAAAAGAAGACTACACAATCAGATAGGCATATAAAATGAGCATAATCCTCTAAATGTACACTTATTTTCATTATCTTTCATTCCCTATATTTTTTTTAAAATTTTTTTTCAAGTATATTAAAAAGATCACAAATTTGAGTGTTAAAAAATATATCAATGAGTGAATCCGGTATATCATTTACCTCCAGTTTCTTTTGTTATAGTGCGTATGATTCTGATTCATGATTACAAAAATTAAAACTTTTACAACATGATATCTAGATGATGCAGTAAACTCTCTAATTTATACGATAATTTAAATTCTCAAAAAGTATCAAAAATATCAAACTGTCAAATAACATGTG
>JAOVVI020000378.1:0-33265 GCA_028571085.2 Nepenthes alata
AGGCTAGTGTATAGTATAGTAGTTGTATTAACGTAAGTGTATGTATGATTTATGTTTTAACTAAATATTGTAAACCTGCGGTATGATGTGGATGTATGTGGTACTTAGACATAGTATGCTTTCGCAAGTATGTTCCTGGGTTATACAAGTTAGATGGCATCTCTCATGATACAATATAGTAATTAAGATTCCTGTATTGGTTTGTGATCCTGTGGAGGAATGATGATTATTCTTTGCAGTGGTGTAGTGATGGATTTTTGGATGTTTGTGGATGTGTTAAATGTGAACGGGAAGAAATTTTGTGCTTTTGAAATTTGGCTACTATGTACAGATTATTATTGGCGGGTTGTATTTTTAGTTTTTGTCCAGATATAGTTAAAACTCTGTCAAAATTTCTATAGAATCATTAAGTAATTATTATGTATTAATTATTAAGTCATTAGAGTTTATATGTCATTAACGGATGATCTTAAAGGATATGACCCATTCCATTACAAATGCCCTCTTCCGAACTCTCCTTCTCTTCTTTTTCATCGGTTTCTTCATCGATCGCAGGTCATCCGTAGGCGTGCATGTAACATTAGTACTTTTATTGAGACATGTAGAGGAGATGACAACCAAAGAATAAGTGCTCAAAGCATTTGAAGCTGCCGTTACAAGGCTTTCGAAAGAGGTGAAGAACATCGCTGCGACCATCCAACAATAGGCGGAGACCATCCAACATGCAGACTGAATCGCTACCACTGCTTCCATTACCGCACAAATCTAGCACTTCATTGCTGAAATCCGTCAATTGACTGTCATAATCATGCAACAATCTCTTCCATCAACGAGCTCTCCGTTCTTGTTGAACCTTTTCATTCTCCACCTCAAACCATACCCCTATAGCTCACAACGCCACCACCAAACAAATAAATCTCACTGCGCAGGTTATCGGGATCCATCGACATGATACATTTGGTAGATGACAAAGTGAGTGGATGCAAACTGAGTAAGTCCTCCACCGCCATCACAAACCGTACCCATCCTTCCACATGCATCATCATCTGAATCCAAGGAGGAAAACGGTGGTGCTGAACTGGCTGAGAAGGCAAAGGAGACTGTGAAGTTATCGAGCATTAATAGCAGTGGTGGATTTGATGTTGTGTCGAAGCCTAAGGGACTGCACCTTTCTTGGTACATTGGAGTGAATTTGGAGTGTTACAATGCGACTGACATGTTTTCGATGCCAAAATCTAGCACCGTGGAATAGATGAGTTCAGGAAGTTGCATCGCTGGTAGTAACGCCGGTAACTCAATGGTGGAGGAAGCCTGGGCTAGTGGTTTAACAGCAACATTTCATCAAACTTGTTCTTTATTCAAAATTGAGGATAAGGTTCTCCTGAAAAAGAAGATAATGTTATGTGCATTTTATTTTTTTCTTTTCTATTTTTTCTTTCTCCAATTTTTCTTATTTTTCCTCATTGGTTATGTTGTTTTACTTTATTTATTTTGATTTTTTGTTGAGCCTTGGATTTAAACCAATTCAATTGGACTTCTAGCATAAATGTAAAAGCTCATGGCTACAATAAAGGGAGAAAATAATTTCGATTTTCTGCTTTGCTCTCTCTCTGCATCACATATTCTCTCTCATTGTCTTCTCTCCCTAACTACCTCAGAACTCTCCCTCCAACTTCCTCTGTTCCCTCTGTTTGTCTCTTTTTTCTGGCTCCCTCTCCCTCACAGTTTCTCTCCCTCTATCAATTCTCTCATTTGCCTCTCTCGATTTCTGCTTTGTCTCCCTCACTCTCTTTCCCCTCTTTCCCTCTAATATCTCTTCCCTTCTTTTTCATCGGTTTCTTCATCGATCGCAGGTAATCCACAGGCGTGCATGTAACATCAGAGAAGGGAAAGACAGAAGAAGATTCACACCTCTGAATTGGCCCCGTCAAATTGGTGAACGATGGATGCTGCTGCTTTTTTTTTAGGTTATTTTTTAGAATAAATTTATATTTAAAAATAGCAACAAAAATAATAAAAATAATAATAATAACAATAATAATAATAATAAGAGTATCCCCATTCTCCCCAAATTGTGCAATGACGAATCTCGTATTTACTCCTTCCCCCCTTGGTTTTTTTTTTCTTTTTTGATGCTATAAACAGGGATAGGTATAATTTTTTTAAAAAAATATTGTTTTGCAATTTATTCATATTAAACAAAACCATAGACAAAACTGACCAAATTAAATATAATACGTATATAGAATGTGTCAGAAAAATGCCATTGTTTATTAAAATAGATATTTAGAATAAAATTTAAATATAATAGTATTTTAATGTGTTATTTAAAATATAATAACAATAAAGTTTTGTAACATTTAGTATCATACTATTAGAAAATAACAGTAATTTTAGATGTATTTTTGGACTACTCATAATAAATAAATTTGATGCGTCCCTGGATCCGAACTTCGAACAGATTCGGGCGATCCTTACGTTGCGGTTCCGGCTCCGTTCCCTGAGTTTGGACCTTGCACACCACTAAGCAGAGCAGGAGGTTAGCGTGTCGGCGGGATGTAATCCCACCGAAAATACTCCGACACTCAAGTCAGTAAAACAGTCTTCACAGAAAAAAATTGAAAGTCTCGAGAAAGCGAAAGAGGTAAGGAAATTGTTTGTTCCAGATGTAAGAGAGACGCGAGGCATTTCTTGTATCCGGAAGGTGGGAATGCAGGAAACGGCTGTAAGGGCTCGTTTGTTGCCTTAGAGATTGTTTGAGTTTGTGATTTTGAGAGTCTGGTTGCAGAAAGAGAGAGCTCATTTCTCAGAACACTTAGATTTTTCTCAGTATACTTGGATGCGTGTAAGTGAGCGTAGAGGAAAGCGTACCCTCGATGATGATCCTAGGGTTACTTAAGGTTGAAAGGGTGATCTTCCTTCTTTAGAAGGCGTGATTCCCTCTCTTTACCTTGGCTGGCTTGCCTTCTGGAGCAGATGCCAGCTGCCAGCTGCCAAGGTGGGCGTGATTGTTTCCTTGTGAGGCGGCCAACAGCTTTCAAAACTAATCTCATTCCTTTTCAGTATATGGCCGTTGGAGTACCTTGGCAGGCAAGGAATTGAAAAGATCTGGCGCATTCCTTATTTGAAGGGCGCCAATTTTGTCAATATCCTTTATGGTATAAATTGAGATCGTGGAAGACGCTTGGAAAGTTGTGGTTGGCCGTCGGATGAGTCGTGGGCCCAAATGGAGCAGGCCTATTATTGTAGAAAGGCGTCTATGGGTCCAATGTGTAGAGCGCGGATGGTCAACGCCTGAGTTGACAGTCTGCATGTTGGCCGCCTTCGCGGAGAACGAATGGAGAGTAGCTAGCGATCAACTGATGGGCTGTGGGCCAGAATGGAATAGGCCTATCACTGTAGAAAAGCCTCTAAAGGCCCAATCGAGCTGCGCATGAGCGGTCAACCGTCTGCGAGCAAGTTGGCCGTCAAGATGGTCAACGTTGGCGTTGACCATCCTGGGCTTTTTAATTCCTGGACCCGTCTTCTCACTGGGCCGTCAAAAATATTGACTGACTTTCTTGGGCTTCCGTTGACCTTTCTTTGAGCCAGCCCATTATTGGTGTACCCATCAAAATTATAGCTTTATAAATATAAAGATAATATAATTGATATTTAATCTATGTAAATTTATATTTGATATGGAATTAAATATTGTCTCCTTTTTCTTTTGTTAGTTACTATTATTGTGAACAAAAAATTATGTAACAATCACTTTTTTGATTTTTAAATGTCATATATTTAAATAAATTGAAAAAACTAAACCCATTACCATTGGCCAAATCATTAAAAAATTGAGTTATTCTTGTCAACTATGTTAAACCTCCAAAAATAACAAGTAAAACGTGATGTTTATATTCTTCCGTTGCCTTGGTTAGCTGGAAAGAAGAGGGGAGAACAATAGTGAACTTGAACCAATGATAGTTCCACATAAATCCTAAACCAAATCTTTCCTTTTGAACTAAAAAAAAAATTATCTAATTAAGCATAAAAAATAGTCTTTTGAATCCTACGCTCTAAATTCTACACAACACATAGTCACATACGAGCGTAAAGATACGAGGTTAGCTTACTAATTCATTGCCCGATATTCAAGATAGCAAAATACTAACCAAATTATAATATTTGAGAATGGGTTGGGAGATCCTGCGTTGCGAAGTAGAATTTTTGCTTTAAAAAAGGATTTTTTTTTTTGCTTCTGTGAAATTTGAAAATCATAAAAAGGATTTTTTTGGGGGCAAAATCCTACTCTACGAAGTAAAATCTTCAAATCTATTTAAAGATATGACAATAAAATTTAATATTTAAATAATAAGTTATTAGGTATTGATTACAATTAAGAAAATATTTTAGGTTACTTACTCTGAAACTTTATTAATCTCAAAAAATGACTGCATAACACATTGATAATTTAACTCAAATTTATTAGATTATTACATATAAATATAAATAAATAAATATATATATATATGTTAAATTGTAAAATAATAAAATTGCTAACAAAAAAAGTAATAATAATAATGCAAAAAGGGGCATTGTCTCTCTTTCTCCCTCTCGATCATCTCAATTCTTCTTCTCCAAACAAAACCCTTCACCTCTCTCGCCTGCCCCTCAGTCTCTCTAAGCTTCCTCTTCTTCTCCGTCGCTCTTCATCTTCCTCTTCCTCAAACGGGCGCCGTCTCTCAGCTGATTTACCCTTCGTCTGCCAAATCTAAATGTGTTTTTCTGGCGATTTTGTTTTTCTCTCATTTAATCGGTTGGCCGATTGTCGTGAGTCATAAATAGACGAGTGTAGGAGATGGTGAAGGTCGTGTGAGTCTGTGGAGTCGTGGTTTGTGCCGGAGGGAGAATTGCCGTTGCTGTCGCCTGTCGTGACCGAAGCAAAAGCTTCTGTAGCCGCCGCCGCCGCCGCTAAACCCTAGCCGTGCTACAGTGCTGTCGCAAATCAGGCAAGTTTTACTTCTTTTTTTGCAAGTAATATTTCTCCATCTTCTGGCAAACAATCTCGTCCTCCTTCCTTGAAATCTTATTATTGATGCTCGCATGTCTCAATGTCGTGGGATTCGGCAGATTTTATTGGATTAGGTTAAGAATAGAGAAAACAGAGCCTTCGGCTCTAGACTCTGCAAATATGGGAATCGGTTTTGTTGAGGGAAAACAGAGCACGAAGCTCTTTTCGTGGCAGTTGAAAGGGTTCAGGTTTTGTAATGGTGATAAAATGAGGAGACGAATTTGGTGCGGCGTGTGAATACTCATACGGATGCAAACGATATGTATATGTGCATAGTAACGTGTACACCGGTGAGTATAAAATAAATAAATAAGTAAATGAAATAAAATGAATACAACATTTTTCTTACCGATGATCGAGGTCATATGTGCTAGTATTCAGAGTTTCAGATGTGACATTTTGAAACTTATGAATTGACATATATTTATTCCAAGCCTAGTTATCGGTTTATGATACTTTTAGGCTGTTTCTCAACGAAAATTTAAATTTTTGTTGCTAAATTAAATAAATGAATTTTATAAATGCATAATATTGTATAAATTTTGGAACTGTAATGATTTAAAACCTACTTAAATTTAATAAAAGATTAGGAAATTAATAAATGGGATATCAGAATCAGGAACGTGACACTAGACCTCACCAAAATGTCACCTACATACCTTAGATAACTGTCTTTGCTACTAAGTCTAGAAAATATATAAAATAACTTCCAATTTTGCTATTACAACTCTAAATCCACAAGTCTTCTGTAATTATCCCTAAATAGGTTTGGTGTTCGAACACGTCCTCTCAAGGTGCTAAAAAATCAACATAAATCTTTAGTGAAAAGAAGTACAAGCACTATTAAATTAATCATACATTACATTCCTCTATCTACAATACATCCACACAAAGACATATTTAAGAAATCAAGCACCTACGTTTGTAGTAGATCTACAAATCTATCTTGAGTCAGGCTTTGGCAATCAAATACAGCTCCCATGTCAATCAAACACTGAGTTGATTAGTTCATAAATCAATAGATCTATTCAATACAATCAATTAATAAGTCATTTGAGATACTTCTACCTATATATTTATAAATCTTTAACATACATAAATATTATTAAAATTGCATATCTGCATTAAGAATATGGTCCAACCAAATCTAAGAATAACATTCAAATGATGGCTTGGATGCCACCCTAAAATCGAGATAAAACTCATGAAATTAAGTATACATCTTTTATACTATACTTATGATATCTTATCAAAACATGGGTTTTGAATATGAAAGATAGATCTAATAGAACAAGAAAAGATATGAGATTTCAAAGAATGGGATGTTTCACTTGCATTGAATTACGATCTCCTATAGAAATTGTAAGCATAGATGATCTCCATTCTCTTCTACCAAGCACAGCTTCTTCTCCAAGCACAGCACACCGAAGAACAATGGTAATGTCAAGTAAATCTCTAGGGTTTTTCAAGAAATCAAGAATTCCCTCTCTCCTTTTCTCTCATGATTCAAATGGAGCTCTCACAATGGCAGTTGCTTCCTTTCCTACCTTTAGCCAATACAAATAATTGATTTAAGGTAAAGCGCTCAAAAAGTGGCTAGGTTATATTATAAGGAGCACTAGGGTTTTCAAATAGGAAAGAGCGCACGACATTAGGGTTACAATCATTCCCTTAATCCCTTCTATGTCATGCATCATTTCCCTTCTTTGTCAATTTAATATTTTCATTCTATAAAACAATAAAATATTTTAAGTATCATCATTTTCTGTCGTATATTTTTCTATTTAACTCTTTAATACTGAAAACTTATTTTTTCATATTAGGTTTCAAAACAACTATACATTGTCTATACTATCAAATGTTATATCAATTGTTATTAGACAATCATCTATGTTAATAGGAGGGTTTAAATTTAATCATTGTTCATAGAATTTTTGATATTTTATTAGGCTTTATCAATTTGTAACATATGAACCACAAAAGGAAAATCTAATTGTAAGCTTAAAATAAAAATCTCCAAAACTATGGGAAACCTTACTTACTGAAAAGTGTTCTCAATGGAAAATCACGGTCCAAACAAATAAAATAAAAAATAAAATAAAAAAGGCAACTGTATGTCTTCAGAAAAATATTTTCATAGAAAAATTTGGGACTAAAGAATTAAAATAAAATAAAAAAATTTAATTGTATGTCTGTAGATAAGTATTTTCCATGAAAATTTTGGTTTTAAAAAATAAAATAATTAAAAATTAAAAACTATGTCATGTTTCCAAAAGTTTCAAAATTGGCAATGTGAAGTTACAGAAGTTTGTATCTCTCGAAAATATTTATGGTCACATTTTGACAATATTTCATCATAATATCTTAAAACATTATAAAAGAAGAATGTAAAAAACTCTACTCACAATAATTGTTTTTCCACAAATCACCTACAATAAAAAAAAAAAGAAAAACAAAGCACAAGTATTGAAGTATTTATGCAAATGAAACACAAAAATACATAAATAAACAAAAAAAACTCAAAAAAGATATATATATGTGGTTCCAATGGATTAAATCAATTGGACATAAATCCATGGTACAGTACCATGTTGCGTCAGTACGACACAACATCCTTACTTTTGAAAATTTTCACTTTATGGGGAATAAAAGTTTTAAATGAGCATTTTGAAATCAATCAAAAAGTCAAAAAATATAGAAAACTATTTTTTTATATTTCAAATTTAAAAATTGACAAATATAAATGATTTCTAAGATGTTTTTTTAGCACCTTTTAAAAGGTTTCGGAGATAAGTAAGAATTCTGACTAATTTTAAAATTATATTTTTGGCAATAATGTTACACAAATGTAATTTTTGTCAATTTAAAAAAAGAAAAAAATATTTATTATATGTTATTTTTTAATTCTAAAATTTTAAATTTTAAAAATGTCAATAATAGAATTATAACTAGGTTTGAAACTTTAAACCATTGATATATTTGATTAACAAAAGCAATATTAAAATGAAAGGGCAAAAAAGGAAGAGAGAGAATAAAATGAAATCAAAACAGCCAGGAATGTATTAGGGCTCATCGTTGTTGGGACAAATTGCTACTTCTGTCTCTCTGTCTGTGGCAGCTTCATTTTCTTTGGGCATCATCCGACATTTACTCCTGGTAATATGGGCCTGCTCTGTCTCTATTTCTCTTTGTTCTCTCTATTTCTCTCACCTTGCCTTCTACTTGGCTGTTAGTCTGGTCAACATGCCCATAGTTAGCGTTGGAAGAGACCGTCTCTTTGATGCCCTTGGCAGAACCTATGGTAAGCAGTCTACCTTGCTACTTATGTCAATTCGCTGTGCTCATATCAACTCATTATGTTATTTTTGACTCTCAAATGCCAGAAGATGAAGAGTTTGAAGACCTGTGCTTTAAGTTCGGCATTGAGCTTGACGACATTGTAAGCATTCGTGCAATCCTTGTTGTTGAAGTATTCTTGACAAGTAGTTAAATTGAATATTCGAAAAATGTACCAGACAACAGAGAAGGCGATAATTCGAAAAGAGAAGCACTTGGAAGAAGACGACTCAACAGAGGATGAAGAAATTATATACAAAATCGAAGTCCCCGCCAATAGGTATTGGTACTATTAATTATGTTAATTGTTTCTAAGTTTTTGGTTATGTTCTTTATTTTGCATCTTCCCTGCAGACTAGTTTTTAATAAATTGTTAAATTTCCATGCAGATATGATTTGCTTTGCCTTGAGGGGCTTGCGCAAGCCCTGCGCATTTTTGAAGAGTGCGAAGAGATACCCAGATATACAGTTGCCAATATTAGCCCTGAATTTTTGCTGAGAATGCATGTGAAACCAGAGGTACATATTTGGGAATCTAAATAATTTTATTTGGATTTGTCAACTGAGCAATATTGGGTGTATTAAGCTGTTTCTTTTTTTGTTCTGTAGACATCGTTGATTCGGCCATTTGTTGTTTGTGCGGTTTTGAGAGGTGTTGCTCTTGATGAAGCAAGATATAACAGCTTTATTGATCTTCAAGACAGGCTGCATCAAAACATATGTCGGTAATGCATCTAAACCTGCTTATGCCTATGATTTGCTGCTTCTGTTAATTGGAGTTTTGTATGCTACTTGATAGCAAGTTGTTGGATAATGTAGATTGCAAAAGTTTCAAAAATCAGCTTTTGCTTTCATAAATGTTTATAATATAGTGCTTATCTGTGCTCCAAGGACTAGTGTAGGCATTTTTAAATTTCTTTTTTTTTTTGTCATTTTACTTAAACTTCTCATTCTTTATGTATAATTACTGACATTCACATCTTACTATAGGCGAAGAACCTTGGTTGCAATTGGCACACATGACTTGGATACCATTAAAGGACCTTTCACTTATGAGGTGTGCTACTGTTTCTTTTCTGCTACTCGATTTTTCCAATTTCTATCATATGATAATATATTATGTGATCATCTTTGAAATCATAAGCCAATAACGTACTGGAAGGATAGATGTTTGTGATGTACAAATGAATATTTTTTTCCCAAGTTATTTTGAAATTTTGCCACCATAGGCATGTAGGTGAAACTCTCCCTTACAACTACAAATTATCAGCAAAGAAAAGGAAATCATGAATAAAGACCTTCTAGTTTCTAAAAATAGGAAAAGTTGGCTAAGATTACCAGTGCCTGTTGTGTTAAGTTGTCAAGATGGTAATGGAATACTACTTTTGTCTGGCATATTGCCTTAGAAACTAACCTGTGACTGAAGATTTTCTGTTTCCAAGCCAGTCAGAGATGATATTAGCATAACTTTCTCATCTTTTTAATGAATGGAAGTTATCTTGCCTGCCTTCATCAGTGGCCATCTGATCTTCTGCACCCAGCCTTCTGGATTTCTGTTAATACCTAGGAAGCTCAATATTGATGTCACGCTCAATATTAACTAGCAGCAACAATTTTCTTCTTCATATGCTGATTTGATAGAAAATTCACTGCTGGTATTAGCAGTCCATTTCAGCGTGATATTTCCACCATCATTGTGCTCTGTAGTAGCCATTGAACTTCATTTCCTCATAAAATAGTATGACTCACTTTCTTTGCATTGATAACTCCATAAAAGAGCCTGCTTCAGATATGTTTTATACCTTTGTTTGACCCATAGAATAGAACATATGCTTTTGTGGCCGAGACCTAGAATTGCCTGGGCATAGTGCTTTGTTCCACAATTGCATGTGAGTCCCTATACCCCATATTTCTTCTCTACATAAACATCAGCCCACACTACAAAAAAAACTCTGTTATTATTGAGATCATTCTTGTATGAAGAATGTTTTCCAGCTTTTAATAACCTTATAAGGTAGTACTTTAAAAATATTTGAGCAATTTTGTAAACTGACACAAGGAGGTGCTCGTAAGCTGAAACCCAACTAGCATATGCTAAGGAACTTGCGTGGACAAAAAATGACAAGCAAAAGTGACAAATTTCGACAAGGAACTCAGATGTCTAGGTAGTGATTCTGGCAACATTTTGATCAATAAGATTTTTCATTCAAAAAAGGTTGACTTAGTACACGAGACTTCCCACATTGTAGGATTTGAATAGCGTCAGTGAATGCAATATTATTTCTGCATTGCGTAGAGGTTGCTTCTATGGTTTGGACTGAGGAATTTGGGGACATAATGGAGCAACCTTATTGTTGTACTAAGAGGCTGCCTTCACTGGAGCTAAATTTTCAGTTTGTTAGAGGGAGCCTGACTATCTCATTGGCAGTATTCCTTCCTGGAAATTTGATAACCAAAATCAGACATTGCTTCAGGTTCAATAACTTTCAAAAGTATTAATTGTTATAAAACCAGATGCTACAAAGAATTGTTCAAAGCATTCATGGATTTTCTTTACAGATTTAGCTTCACTATTGCACATACATTATTGAATCATTAGCATAGAAAATGTCCGTATGACACAATATCTTCCAATAAGTGTTGTCAAGAGTATGCTTATCATTAGCAGTACATGCTTATGGTTAGAATTATATATGCTGATAGTATATTCCTGTTTAAGGATATTCTAGTCTTGCACAGTATTGTAAATAACCCTATATATGTAAATATATATCTCTAAACCGTAGAGTGTGAGGGTTTCCTCCAAGTTGTTTCTTCTCTTGTAACAAGGTATCAAAGAGTAGAAAATTTATAAACATTGCGTTTGCTGCCGGTGATTTCTGTATCTTGTAATGAGTGCGCCCATCACAATGAAGCAAAACCCCATCGTACTTTCTTTTAATTCATTCAGCATCCTAATTATTAATTTTGGGTTTCATTGAAAACCCTATTTTTTTCCCAATCTTGATTGATTCTTCAAATCAGTAAGTTTATACTCCAATTTCTCATGCTTGGGGATGTCAGCGGGATGAATGCGTAGCAACCTTGTGATTTCCAATGGATTTGAAACAATTCCATTGGTAGGTTTTTGGATTATCTTGATTTTTGTGGTTTGTGGTGTTCGAACCAACTATATGGGTGTCGATTTGTAGAAGCTCGAACTAGATTTGTATCGTTCTTAAGTTGATTTGTGTTCTAGTTTTAGAGTTCGTTATTCTCGCGCTCTTGATCCTATTCATTTGCTATAATATTCATGATTGTGTGAGAATTCTAACCCTTTTTGTTATTCCTTCAAATCTTGTTGCTGTTGTAACTCTTGGTAGTATTTTACTTGGTTGCATGCCCTGTTCTCTAAATATACTGAAAGTTTGTTGCGATTTTGGTCTTCATATTTGTTATGCAGTTGATTTTTCGTTTCTTACTCATGTTTATTGGATCTATATCAGGTGTGTTTGATGTGGGAAGTGGTAATGAGAAACTTATTTGTTTTCATTACAATAGAATTGGTTATACCCAAAATAAGCCTTGATAGTTACATGAGAAAGATGCGGCTACTCTTAATTGGAATGTTTCCACTCTTGTGCAATGTGATAACCTCATTGTTTATTTCTTAGCATCCTCATGGATTTGGGGTCATTGATTTAGGGGCCTTTGTTCACATGGCTGGTACCACAGGTTACTTGTTTGATTATCAGCTATGATCTACTATTTTGGAAGTTTCTTTAGCTAACGACTCTTCTACAAAGGTTGAGGGGGTTGCCTCTACTTATCTGATATGGACATTATGTCTCTCATCAGTTCTTTACTTGCTAAACTTTTCATTTAATTTGGTATAAGTCAATTAGTTTATTCAATAATATAATTATTGTGCCATATTTTTTTCTACTCATTGTGAATTCCAAGGTCTAATGCCAGGAGGATTATTGATAGAGATTGTTAGGTCGGGCATCTCTATTTGTTAAGTGAAGAACCAAATCCCTTTGTCTGTTTTAGTGCAACTTCAATCTCTTGACATTTAGCATAGGTTGGGTCATCTCTCTCTTTATAGTTGGCAAACATTATGTCTGCCTCTAGATTATTTTATTAATTTGTTTTATAAGTCATATCAGTTTGCCAAATACCATCACAGGTCATATTATCTTCAAGTAAATTCATGTGCCTTTGTCCATTTTGAGTTGGTACACTTGAACGTTTGGGGACTTTATACAGTTTTGTCTAAGTTGGGACTTTGTTGTTTCATTTATGATTATTTATGGGTTACTTAATTATAGTTGATAAAGAACTGATTCGAGTTATATTTTATTTATTTTTTTTGTGTTCTATGTTGAAATTAGGACCCAATTTCTACTTCTGTATGTATGTTGTAGGGTGAAAATGGTTGTGATTTTTTTTTTTGGCTTCTTTTTCATCATTGTTATACCAATATTCGATTCTTCATGAGTTATCTTGATACACTCGAACAAAATGGAGTGATAGAAAAGAAGAGTAACAACTTGATGGGGGTTGCTAGAGATCTCTTGTTCTAAATTAGAGTTCTATAGATATTTTTTGGGGTGATGTAGTGTTGACTACTTATTATCTTATTTATCGAATGCCAGCAACTGTCCTTCAAGCCTTCAGGGGAGATTACTATCATTTGTTATATCTTAGAAAGTCATTACGTTTTTTTTTCCACATTAGTCTTCGCTTATGTCTATATGTTCGTGATATTTGCCCTTAATTGATCAATCTTGATAATAAGTCTCTGCTGTGCATTTTTCTTGGATATACTTGTACTTAGCATGGGTTTCAGTGTCTCTCCGGAGCTGGGACGTTTTCCAATATTCTCTGATGTTAGATTTTATACCTTTACCTCAAAGTGTCGATGATTCATTGAGTTCATTGTCGAGTATCCCTCTTGATAATGATATTATCGTGTATGAGATTGTTCATAAAGTTTTATCTCTTAAACCTTTGTTACTTGTGCCTTCGTGTTCTATTATCACTCAGTCCGTGGTCCTTGTCAGGTGTTTGGTTCATTCTTTGGAGCAGATCTTGAGTGGCCTATGTTGAGTCAATCCTCTCTTTATCATGGGTCCAATTTAGATCTTCTGAGTGCATTATGGAAAGGTCATCACTGTTGTGACCGATATCCCTTATTTGCTACGTTATATATGCTGGAAGCTCTATTAGCGTACACTCATCTGTATCTGAGGCTAATTCTCATTTTGGTTGGGCAACAACTATTGTGGAAGAGATGGCTGTACTTGAACATAATTACATGCAAAATCTGGCCTCATTGCCTCTTGGGAGGAAACTCTTTGTCTTTAAATGAGTCTACAAAATGGAAGTCAATCCAGATGGTTCTTTGGTTTGGTTGAAAGATCGTCTAGTAGCTGAAGGGTATGAGTGGATATATAGGGTGAACTGCATTGATACTTTCTTTTTTGTGGCCAGGTTGACTTCTGCTAGACTTGTCATTTTATTGGCTATTACTTATTGCTTGTTTTTACATCAATTTAGATGTCAGTAATGCCTTCTTAAATAGTGATATTCAAGAAGAGGGGTTTTTAGAAGAAATACTAGGGTTTGTTGCTTAAGGAGAGTTTAGATGCATTTTTCAGTTGAAGAAGGCTTTGTATGACATGAAACAATCTTTGTAGGTGTGGTTTGGCAAGTTTAGTGAAGTTATGTTTGACTTTGGGCTCTCTTATTGTGACAACAATCACTTAATTTACTATCGTTATTTTATGGTGTATTTTTCTTGTTGTGTATATGGATGATATTGTGATTACTGGCAATAATAGTACTAGTATTACAGATTTGAAGTTGCTTCTTCAAAGTCTATTTCAATCCAAGGTTATCGGTAGTCTGTGTTTTTTTTTTTTTTTGGCATTGAGGTTGCTAGGTATCGTTATAGTATCTTTTTTGGTAAAAGAAGTACACTTTGAATTTCTTTAAGCGATTGATATATTGGATTCAAAACCTTACGATGTTTTTGTAACTCCATGAATTATCTTTGGATGATAGGGAGAACTTGGCTAAACTGGAAAGGTACCAATAATTAGTTGATATGCTTAATTACCTTGTTTTGAATCATTCAGATAATATCTTCTTGGTTAGTGCTGTGTTCTAGTTTTTATCTTCACCTTGTATTACTCATTGGCAGGCTTAAGTGTATTATGAGATATCTTGGAAGGTATACTAGATAAGCTTTAATTTGCATTAATAGTAGTTATACTTTGGTCAAGGGACTTTCTAGTATTGATTGGGCTTTACTTTATTGTAATAGTCCGGTCTAGTGTGGAATTAGAATATCGTATGTTCACGTATTGTACTTGCAATGTGACAATCACTTGTTTTTTTTGTTTGTAAGAGCTTTGTCCCCTATTTGCCACGGTGCAATGATCTAGCAACCATCCACATTGCATCAAATTTGGTATTTTACGAGTATACAAAGTATATTGAGATAAATTGTCATTTCATTCGTGAGAAGCTTCAAGTGGGTTTGATTCACATTTGTGATGTGAGGATTAGAAATTAGCTTGGAGACATTTTCACCTATTCATTGATCGGAGTTTAAATTGCTTTTATTTGTAACAAGTAATTCATGATCAATATTTATGCTCCAATTTGAGGGAGAGTGCTAAAATATGCTTAGGATTAGTGATAGAATATGCTCATAGTAAGAATTAGATATGCTGATAGTATATTCCTTTGTAATGATATTTTAATCTTTGTACTTTGCTGTAAATAATGTGTGTGTGCCTGTGTGCATTTGTGTGTGAGTCTGTGTCAGTGTGTTTCCATGTGTGTGCTCGCATGTGCGTGTGCACGCATGTGTGAATAGCGGAGAACGATGATGAAATATTGTCAGCTTACCTATGGTTCCTCATTGTCCTTGGACTACACAAAGGGGGTAGTTCATGCCCCATCCCAGAAACACCCGTCCCTCTTTCAGCAGGATTTGAGCATGTCTCCTCAGTTGATATTTCAAATTTGGTTTGGCCATAATGTAAATGAAGAGGCTCCACATGTGCAAACTTTGAAGCCAGACAAGGTAGGAGTTGTGTAATTCTGACTTTCAAAACTCATGGATCCGACACCTGCACCAATTAAAGCACGTCATTTCTGAGTTTCACTGTATTGCTAGGAGTGTCAAATGAATGTGTCTTCTTGTATCTATCAGTGGAACCATTCTGTAATACAAAGATGTCGACTTCTAGGGTAAAGGGCTGCATCAGTGAATGAGTATATTGAGTGTGAGTGGGTTTTGCAAGTGGGCTGATTAGGGATGGTGCAGACCTTCTACTAGAGCTGTATAATATGGAGAATAGTAAGATTCTCATTTAATGTGGAAGGTGCGAAGAAGTGATACTTCGGATTTCTGATCATTAGGAGTTAATTTAGTGTTTTTTGGATATGACTATTATTTAGCCAACTTTAGATAATTTAAGTGCAAAGTGCGTGTTTCTAAGGATATACTATTGGGAAGACTTTTGATAGGTTATTTAGGATGAGATAAATTGTAATTATCGATATCTTTTTAGAGTTAAAATAATTTAGCTGAATCGGTAAACATTTTCTCGAAATTGAGTTGTAAGTATTATTTTACTGGTGGTTTATGAATTGAAAACTTTGGTATGTGTGTTTTGTCATTAAAACATTTTTCTTGATGAATTTGGGCATCACATTTTGAGAAAAATGGAAATGCTAATGCAATATGAACCATGTATTGTTAAGTCATTAACAGGACACATGAGTGCAATATGATGTTATGAAAGAAAGGACAATAAGATAAAAAGCCCAGATGGTTTGTCCCTGATCCTACTTCACTTTCTAATAGGATGTATAGTTTGATTATAAAGACACTATTGTAGTTAATGATGATCATTAGAAGAGCTGTTAGGCAATTAGGGCTTGAGATGGTTGCTCATAAGCACCAAGTAAAAAATAATTTCCAACTAGATGAGGACCTAATCAAGGGTAAAAGAATTGGATGATGAAGTGACATAACCAAGTCGTAATATGAATTATGATGAAGTTCTAAAGAAAGGATTCATAAGAATGAAAAACTTGGCCAAAGCCAAATGTAGAATGCTTTTGGCAAAAGGTTGTTTCCATGATTTGGTCATTGTATTTTTTTGGGGCAAAAAAAGAAGTCACAACTAATCTTAATAGCAAATGTTGTGGAAAAGAAAACATTTTTTTAGCATTGTATTTTTTTTTTTAATTTCATTCTTTGAGCACATCTGTGTATTGCTTCCATCTCAATGACTGCTACCTCTTTTTAGATCTAAAAGAAATAGCCAATATAGTACTTACAACTACCCAAAGCAGATCCTGTCAACTGTAGACCAATCTTTGATACTATAAATCAGAGATTTC
Source organism: Nepenthes alata (assembly GCA_028571085.2). Taxonomy (NCBI): domain Eukaryota; kingdom Viridiplantae; phylum Streptophyta; class Magnoliopsida; order Caryophyllales; family Nepenthaceae; genus Nepenthes; species Nepenthes alata. Next base: position 16,793 of record JAOVVI020000378.1, read on the forward strand.
AACAGAAATTTGCCCTGTGCAAGAAAGAGTTACCTGTTGAGATGCACCACTTAATACTTATGTAGAACACTTTCTAGCCTTCCTGCCTACTTTTGATCCTTTTACACCATTTCTGCAGGCGTGTTAGATAGACACTGATTAGTCTTAGAAGATTTTGTAAGGTGCATGGATGAAAATATCAGTGTTGATATCTGTTGTGACCATACTGTTATAGAAAAATGTGCATCTATTAGGTATTTCGGAATATTTTTTTTGAAAATCATAAATTGAGGCAAATATACGTAGATATATCGGCCAAATATTGGATATTTCGGTAGATATTTTGAATGTTAAGGTATATAGCAATATATTACCAATATATCAATATATCGTGATTTTTTTGTGGTATCAAGAGCTTGATACTGATATATCATATATTAGCCAATATTTTCATCCGTGGTAGGGTGGTGGGGAAAGCAGGGAATTGCGTTTGTTGGGTTTAAAGGAAGTTCATTATCCTGAAAGAGTAGTGGTACCTGTTAAAGATACTTCTCTGGCTGATTAGCAAGTGACATGGTTGTGGAGAGCTGGAAGGACGTAGTGCTGTAACCACAGTTAGGTTCTCTCTTGCAGGAACACACCTCTGAAACTATAGTTTCCCCATCTATATAAATTTGCTACCAAGGTGGTTGGGTTAGTGGTGAATGTGCTTCAGCAATGGGGAACCAGAGCACTAGATATTTTGCTCATTAAAAATCTCAGTGACTGGGATCTTCAAGGCATTCTTGACCTGTCTGAAGTGCTACATTGAGAATAAATCCGTTAAAGATGGTGAGGAACAACTCTTCTGACCTATTACTAGAGATCACAGGTTCTCAATAAAACTATTCAAATTCAACTGATTTTGCAGAGCATGAGACTCAATGAATTCAAGACCAAGGAGATCCGGCGTACCAAAGTCCTCTGTACATGTTAATCGCTTATGCCACTCTGGTGAACATTACCAGCATTGCTCTGCATAGCTGAGTGATATATGCCAGATTCATTATAGGGATGCTAATTTGTCAGTCAATACATATATATTTTTTTTTGGGTTGATCAGAACTGAATCTGTTTTTACCTTGTTGTTCTATAATGAACGTTTTTCCTGCTTGGTTTCTGATATTCTTCTGTAATTTATTCCCTGGATTTCTAAGGCCCTCACTTGTTGCCTTCTGGGCCGTTATTCAAATCTTACTATCATCCTGATATTCTTTCTCAAGGAAAAGGAAAATCCAGAAGCGAAGAATAATTGTCAAGTCTCCACTGAAGCCTTGGAGATATTGGTGCATATCTGCAGTAATTTGTTTACTGCATATGGAGCTTATTTGTCTATATTTTGCATATTCGATTTACTTAGTGTTGTCTTAGATGGTATGTATCCGTCTTTCGCAGTATGTGTGGATATACTAATAGTTTTCCCTTTTCTCATTTGCCTATGCATTATGAGCACTGGTTCAATCAAGCAATATTGTCCCTGTTGTTGTGGTTGATTTCATGCATCATGTTTAACAGTACTGTTGTACAGGCCTTTTCGCATTCCAAGCACAATTCATTCTTTTTAAATTGTAGTTTTTGTGCTGCCTTACTGGTGCTTTCTCTGTTTTCAGGCTTTACAACCTCCAGAAATAAGTTTTGTGCCATTGAAGCAGGTAAATATTTTTTCCTTAGTCTAGTTGTTAGCTGTGATGCATTCAAACTGAGACATGCTTTTATTGTTGGACTGAACATACCTAAGGTTCTTATGGACTGCATGAAAGGCTCTGCACAAGGGCCTACTGTGCTTCCAAAGGGGTTTAGGAGGACGTTGTTGTTGAAAACTGTTTTGGTTCAAAATATGATTGCCAAAATGGTTCTCCATTGGAGATACTAGGGCAGTAGTTGTTTGGGGGTTGATCAGGATGGTGGAAGTCTTTTTGTGGAGGATGGTTTGATTAGATTGTCAGGATGGTTTTCTCATAGAGAATACACAATATGATTTTCAGAACATGGATGTTGAAGAATTCAATTCCATTGTTTGAACTTTTGATTAAAGAAAACATGTCTGTCTACCCCTTCCGCTGCACAGGGGATGAATCTTCAGTTGGTGGTAATTTAACGCATATGCAATCAAATGCATTGTGTTAGCTGGACATTCTTTTGGATGGAAGGGATCTCAAAGGTAAGTGGAAAAAGAAACCCTTGTCAGTTCCCAAGTGCCAGTAAATTGCCATAAAAGATAATTTGGTAATTCTCCTTACAATCAGTACAGACAACCAAAAACAAGGACAGGAAAAACTTTAAATTTAGTAATTTGCTTTTACCCATGTCGCCTGTTATTTGCTCTCTCCAAATAATAAATTGTTGTAGCGAGGGAAGCTTTGATCTTCATGGCTGTAGCAGTTTTTTTAGTTTATCCATTTTGCCAATTCACAAATTTATGGTGAAGAGTTGCAGTTGAACTGTTAATTCTGTCTAAACAGACAAGGAATAGGGACAACCAAAAGTTGGCCTAGTGATTCATTGTCCTGATGACATTGCAAGCAGTCTGGATCAATAGCCATACCATGATCTGGGAGACTATCCCTTGTTTGTGGACATGTTCTCACACAACCGCATAATGAGCTGATGTGCTGGGATAGTCCTTGACCACACCAATTTCCACTTCATTTTTTTTTCTTCTTTTTGAGCTCTGTGCCTCAATTGGTCATAAGCTCTATGAATCGTAAACTTTCCTCTTTTAGCAGCTTGATCAGTGATCTCTCTTTCTTCCATTGTGAGAGCCAACATTCCACGCCCAAGAGCTAGAAGAGCTCACATCAAGTGACCTAATTTTTTTGATTAACTTTATATAGTACTCACGGATCCATTTGATCCACATGCCCTGATGCTCTCTACTGATTGCCTGTAAGTGATTTTTAAATGCATCTTTATTCCAAAGTGCAGTATCTTTAACACCAAAGCCTTCTTTCTGAAAAGGCAAACAAGCAACTGACAATATTAACTGCATTATTTTTATGGAACTCATGCCCATTCCACAAAGTCCCCTGCAGTTTGATTCATCTGCTTTCAAGAAGCTTGGTTGCAGGAACAAGGAATTCCAATATACTTGGATGCTGAACTGAACAGCTTCAACCATCCCAGTAGGGTAGAGAAACCTGGTTGTTCAAGAGCTATTCTTGCCGAGATCTTATCCCTCAAATACAAACAGTGCCACTGTTTTAGCTTCCCAAAGAATGTGGGTGCACCCAAATTTTTCATGCATCACTATAACCCTGCTGAATCTTTTCCATTGGTTTGCATCCTGACAAAGAGAAGTGTCCTTGGCCATGTCTATACTGTTTGTCCAGAAGAACTAGAAGAGTTGTAGATGTATAACTCATCCATCATACACTATTAAACTGTGCAGATATCATATCTCTTCCAGATAGTAGAACCGGGTTATATGCAAATGCAACATGAGGGATTCCCAACTTTTCACACTTGGGATGGAAATTGAAGTAGAGAAGCTCTTCATTGTTATTACAAGGGGGTAAGGTGACATCCCGTCACCCTGTGATGAAGTTCTCTTTCCATGTATTAAAGGTTCCAAGCTGCCATTCAGATGGATGTTGTGAGTGATAAAATTGAGGTGGCATTTAGTCTCTTAAGTTGTTTCCCCTTGGTGAAGAGCTAAGAATTGTTTCCTTTATATCATCTCCAACCAAGAACTCACACCTAGAAAGTGCATGGTGTTTGTTGATAGCTTATTCTAGAGATATGGTTTGCAATTTTTCTTTGTTTTGAAGTTTGATCAGTATGTTCTTTTACTCAGTTATGATTTCTGTAATTGTCCTTCATGATATAGGCCAAAACTTTCAGGGCCGATGAGCTGATTGAATTTTACAAGGTGAGTTGTAGTTCTATGTTGGTTTTGTTAATTTAGGTGTGAGAAATTAATGGCGAGCTTTATTAGAGGACCTGTTTAGTAATCTATGCAGGAGAGTACTTTTCTATTGAGTGTTAGATATTTAAAAATTAGATTCACAGAGTCTAACTCAACTTCATCTATCTTCCTCTGACAGTCAGATTTGAAGTTGAAGAAGTTCTTGCACATAATTGAGAACTCACCTGTGTTCCCAGTTATATATGATCATAAGAGGTATGAATTATGATGGTTCATTGGTAGTGCTAGATTGGCTGCCTTGTTGCCCATCTACTTCTGTTCTTCTACTGTTCTTTTTATTCTGATATCGTTTTCCATACACCCTTTTGACATTTTGTTGTCTTCCATTTGTATATTCCATATATAAATTTGGCCAATTATGAGGTGTCCCCAAATCAGTTGCTTATGTTGTAACCACATTCAAAAGATTTGGCATTTGTAGCGTTCTTGGTTGCACATAGCACTGATATTCTTATTTTGGTGGCTACTGGTTAGAGAAATGTTTCCTGATTTGATGTCAACTCAGAATTCATAGTTTTATTTTCACATACCTTTTTATGTCTCTCATTCACTGAGCATCCATACAAATGTTGTGCAGAATTGTGTTGTCATTACCTCCGATCATAAATGGTGCGCATTCAGCAATCACTCTAAAGACAAAGAATATTTTCATTGAGTGTACAGCCACCGACTTGACAAAAGCCAATATTGTTTTGAACACTTTAGTAAGAAATAGATAGAATCCAATTTCAACTGATTTGGTTGTTTAAAGATGTCTTCGAGGTGGGTTTTGATAATCGTTCTTCCCTGATTCAGGTAGCTATGTTTTCGCGCTATTGTGAATCAAAGTTTGAAGTTGAACCAGTTGAAATTGTATATCCTGATGGGAAGTCTTACCTCAGTCCCGATCTCTCAGTTTATGAAATGGAGATTCCGCTATCTTACATTAATGATGCCATTGGAATCTCCTTGGAGGCACATGAGGTACTTTGTTATTTGGTGAAGCGAATAATCTTTTTATTGATGAATGATGCAAATTAAATTAATATGCTAGGGATTTCAAATATTGTTTTTTGCCTGTCTTGATTATTTTCCATGATGCTATTTTAAAAGGGCCTATTATGTCTTTTATGCTGTTGGTCACATGCAATGATCTTATGAAGGATGTAAGTTTCAAATTGACTTCTATTTGAGGGATGTTCTTTATGGTAGGAAAGTTCAACCAAACCATAAACTGGTTTGCAGACCTAAAACTATCATACCGGGTTAGTAATATTTCAACTCATAATTGAACTATTTCATACATCGGCTTTAGGTTATTTTATTATTTTCCATGGAAATTATCAAAGAATAACTAACATTTATCACAGATAAAAATTTATAACTTCTAGGCACCCATGTATGATCTAGTAAGTAACGTTAAGTCTGGTAGGCCTGCGTCAAGGGAGCATGCAGAGGAAAAGGAACCTAGATGAGGGAGGAGGCAGAACCTAGATGAGGAAAAGTAACTTCTTGATTGATCATCATATGTACATGACTGCTGCTTTTCTATATTCTATTTCTTATCAAGAATAGCAGACTTTTGTTGTGTTAGTGCCCTTCTCTTTGAGTGTGCTTGTCCTGTAATAGAAGAGTTATGTGGAGCCATTTCAAGTGCTTTATGCCCATTTCAAGCCATGGTGCAGTGCAAAATCCATATAACCAAAAAAAGAAAAAGGATTGTAACAAAAGAACTGTAGAACCTTAACAAAACAATTGCGTTCAATCTTTTTTTTCCCTTTTCAGATTCTAATTTTTCTGGGAATTGAAGAGGGGAAAATGAGGGTTTCTAGTGGACTTCGGGTGAGGGACAAGAGTATGGAATAAGGACTAGAGTTATATCAAGAAGTTTGTTGCGAAATTTAGATTCCAATGAGATTTTCGTAGTTTGAGATAGATAATTGATTGGCATTTTACTAATTTGGAGTTTATTAGTATTCTACCTCTGAAGGGACCACTTTACATTCTAGCTTACTTGGATACTATGAAAAAAACTTAACTAGCTTGTTAGAGAATTAGTTTCCTTGCAAGCATCGGGCTGTTATGCTTGTTATTGAACTGTTGAAGAGATGTTATACTAATTTCTATCTTTTTGATAAGACGTTGAATCGATCATTAAAAGAAGAATTATGCCTATATATTACAGCTTCAAAATAGTCATTTAGCCTACAACATAATGAAGAGATAATTACATAAATGCATACAGCATAATAAAGAGATAATTACTTAAATGCGCCAGTTAACCTAGTAAATTAAAAAAAAATGTAATAGAAAAGATATTAGAACATTAAAACTTGTAATATGAAGTTTGTTTGATTCAGCTCTTGAAAAAATAATAAAAAATATATTAGACAAATATATAATTAGGAGTATATTTTCATCTTTGGTAAAATAAAAATATTAGTATATATACATACATACATAAAAAAGAAAAATCTTTTTTTTTTTTTGGGGGGGGGGAGGGGGATGTTCTATTTTGATTGGTTGTAGACTGAGGATGTGCTTTGCTTCTAGAATGACCGACATCCCATTGATGCCAATGAGAAGCAGGTAGGTACTTTCTTATCAATAAACAAAATAGATCAACTAAATTCTTTTAGCATCATTTACAAAGCTCTTGTATTAGTTTAAGTTGCTTTTCTTTGCTAATTTTCTGCATTTAGCAGTTGTTAAGCAACTTGTACTTTGGGTGACATCAACATACTTGCTAATGTGTATTAGTATAAAGAGGTTCCAATACTAATATCAGCAATTATCTCAATGGTTTTCTACAAGCTGCCTGATTCAGAGGTAAAATAGTTAAGGAAGAAGAAGGGGAAAGAGAAGCAAATAAGAAAACAAAGAAGGGAGAAGCAGAGATTAACATGGGAAGAAGGAGAAACACATTTTCTTAATAATAATTTCATTCATCAATAGTTAATTAGACAACAAGATGAGGGTTCTTATATAGAGGCACAATGCTCTTAAGTTTGAATGATGAATAATTTTCTAATAGGCAATGACTTAAAATAACAAAATAATATAAATAAAAATAAATTTCTATAGATAGTCCCGAGGCACATTGCTTTTAAGTTAATTGTGAATTACACATAATTTCCTAATAGATAATGACTTAAAATAACGAAATAATATAAATAAAAATAACCTTCCATAGGTATCATAGGGACTATCTAAATTACAAATATTAGTAATTCTCAAGGTATAACAAAATATAGAAGCAATCAAATCTCATAAGTAATCAAATCTCAATGAATCTTGATAATTTATGCATCAACTCTCTTGGTGTAGAAGAAACTCCAACACCTCGAGTAAGAATCTTGAAGCTTTTGTCATTGATTGACTAATCACAAGCTAAGTGATTGTGTAATCCTTCTTTGACTTCTGTAGATATGTGTAAGTGATGGTTGGAATCAAATAGCTCCATTAATTCCCTCTTGGTGGGAGAAACTTGAATTCGGCAATGGCATATCTTTGATGGCTTCCATAGGTCTCTAATAAACATGGACCTAGCAGATGGAATGTTTCGCTCGAAATCCAAGCATACTTTGAACTTGGTCGACCTACTTAACAAATAAGGATGCGTTGAATCTCTCCGTTCTTGGTGAACACAATCTGCTCATGTAAAGTAGCATCAATTTTATGTGTGTGAGAACAGGGTTGGTAATTGTGTAGGAGTAGATAAGGTCTTAACAATAGGCTAATCTAAGGGGATTACAAATGATCTTTTGGTAGGTTAAAACTATCTTTGTAAGTGATTTAGTCTTTAGCATTAAAAGTATAGTGATAATCAAAGAGATGGATATCAATAACATAAGAATTTGGTCTAGCCCATTGTAAAATTTTAAATGGACTAGCTCTATGGGCTTGCAATTCAAAAATAGGGCTAGGAGGCACCACTCTAGTCTAATTTTAATCATAATATAATCCCCAATATTAAATTTTATATGCCTTCTATGAGTCAGCTCGAAATTTATATGATGCATTAATTGTTTTTAGTTATTTATTGATCTTAACATGCAAAGTTATAAAGGTGTTATGCAAATGTTTTGACCAATATGGATACACTGGCATGCAGAGATATCAAAATAAGGTGTTAAGCTTTTCTAGATTTGTAGCCATGCACAATCTCAAATGAAGTCATGCTTATAGGCCTAATTATAGAGCTATTATATGCAAGTTAGGATGTAGGAAGAATAAATCCTAAGTCCTAAGTTTTTTCTTGAATACAACATTTTCATAATTTGCCTAGAATTTGGTTAACAACCTTGGTTTGGTCATCTTTCTTCAGTGATACGTAGTGAAATTTTTTAGTTTGGTGCTAACTATGTGCAGTAGGGCTCTCCAAAAGTGACTTGTAAAGTGAATATTCCTATAACATATAATAGTTTTAGATAGACCATAAAATTTGATAATCTCAACAAAATATAGCATGGCAACCTAAGATGCATCATAATTCTTACTATAGGGAATGAAGGGGGAACCATTTTAGGGAAATGATCTACCGCAACAGAAGTAAAATTATACTTCTTAAGAATATATGTGGGTCCTAACACGAAAATCGTGCTTACATTATGCCAAGGACAACATGGGAGGCATAGGGTTGTAGAGGGCTCTATTTTGCTTCTTATGCTTCACCAGTTGACATGTTTGACTATACTTACTATTTTAGTTACATTTTCCTTCAAAGTAGGCCAGTATACTGACCCTTATCCTCCTCTATTGTCTTATCACACCTAAAATGGTTGGTAGGTTGCTGACAAGGACCTCCCAAAGCATGAAATTTTGAACCAATATCTTATTGATGAAAAGTTTATTGGCATGAAACATGTATGTGTCCTGAATAGAAACCATAAGTGGTATTAGGTTGTCTGATTTGCATAGCTAGAATGATCTTGCTAAAATGATGACAAGTTTCGTATTCTGTCTTAAGTATTTCAAACCTAACAATTGTAACTTGAATGACCGATAACACGACACTCGATGTTTCAAGGTATTTGATGCTTGGTTCTTAGCTCTTTCCTTATGTTTAAATACAAAAGTATAAGCTTGCAAATGTTGTACTCGACAACCATGCTTATGATTCAGTCTCTCTTTGGAGCTAAGAAAATGATGAGCCTTGTGATCAAAATGAAAGACAAACTCTTGATATAACAAGTAATGGCATTAATGGCGCAAGGCTTGCACAATTGCACAAAACTCTTGTCATAAGTAAAGTTCGTTACTTGGCATCATTCAACTTCTCACTAAACTAGGCAACTAGATGATGTTCCTCACTAAGTATTGCACCTATACCTACACCTATTGTGTTATACTCTTATCTCAAACACCTTAGAAAAGATAGGAGCCTTATGACTGAGGCTTTTATTACCCTCTCTTTGACAAACTCTATCAATATTGGTAGACAAATGCAATTCTTCTTTCTTCATGCACTTAGTTAGAGGAGCTATGATCATGCTAAACCCCTAATGAATTGATGACAGAAGGTAGTTAAATCATAAAAGCTGTGAATGTCATTGGTGAATTTTAGGTTTAAGCCAATATACAATTGCTTGAATCTTCATATTGTTTGTAGATACTCTATTCGAGGAGACAATAAAACTAAGATAAGCAACCCTATCTGTAAATAATGAACATTTCTTAATATTGGCATATACATTCTTTTCTAAGTGTGTACACTCTTTTCTTAGTGTAGTATAACTCTCTATGAGATGATCTAAGTGTTGCTACTTGGTCTTGTTATGAATAATGATGTTATCAAAACAGACCACTAGAAACTCTCTCATAAAAGGTCGTATGGCCTAGATCATAACCCCCATTAAGGTGCTAGGGGCATTGGAGAACCTAAATGGCATGACCAACCAGTCATGAAGACCATCTTTCATATTGAAGGATGTCTTCCACTCATCCCCTGAGCGATTACTAATGTGGTGGCAATTACTTTTTAAATCAATTTTAGAGAAGACTCTACCACTAGCCATCATATACAACATAACATCAAACTTAGCGATGAAAAAACGATATATCACAAAGATCTTATTGATGACTCTATTATCCCAACACATATCCTTCTTTCCCATTAAAGAGAGCTGGTATTGCACATGGATTTAGGCTCTCATGAATGAACCTTTTGTAAAGCAATTCCTCAACATGTCTTTAGATCTTAGCATACTCGGTGAGATTCGTCCTATAGTTACATAAATTTGGTATAGATGCATCCGAAACAAAGTCTATGGCATGTTAAATGTCATGTAAAGGGGATGGGTAATTTGGGAGGTTCTTAGGGAAGACATCGTGGAAGTCATGAAGGAGAGGACAAGTCTCACTTGGTATTAACTCTCGAGAGTGAAAGGGCAATAGACTTGGTTACTACTACACGCTCAAACTTTATAAGTTCAATCATATGGAGTCCTTTCTTTCCAACTACATCCTTTACTTCATTGTGGGTAATAGGTTTTGGGGCAAAAGAGGATGAATCTTCTTTCCCTTGTAAACAAAAGAACTCGATTTAGACGGCCTTGGATCGTCACATCCAAGTTGTATAGTCGTGATAGACTTAGAATGACATCATCCACACCCAAATGAATGACATGACACTAGACATGATCCCTGTTATCTAATAATTAAATATGTACAAGACACTGTCTTTTAACTGCTACAAAAATGGTATTGATTCAAGCGAAATTGTAGAGATTAGCATGTGAAACAACTTTTATCCTAAGATGTGAAATGGTTTTAGCCAATATGGCATTGATGCAATAAGTCTTCTTATCAACTTTGATACAAGTATGAAAGATAGCGTGATGACGTCAATCATTAATTTCTTTGAATTGGGTCAAGGACTGTAGGTACATCTTACAACACCCTATAGTGGCATGTAGGGTATCAAGAATGAGAGCCTAAGTTAAAGGCAATACTCCTATTGTAACCTAAGAAGTTGTCCTCATCTTTATCATCCAAATCATCAAACCCTTTTAGCTTAGGTTCATAAAATTGTTCTCTAAAGTGTTTCTCATCGTTTACTTCATCTCGCACCCCAGTAATTAAGGAATTACTAGGACAATTAGAGAAATGGTTTTGATGGGCCGAGCATGTCTAGGGCCAGCCCAACTTGTGGCCTTGTTGGCAAGCACTCAAGATATGGTCTAGGAAGCGCAGTGACAGTGGAAGGAGGTCCCAGTCAGTAGCAGCCCATCGTGCAGCCCGTCAACCCCAAGGCCCAAACGGCTACATAAAGTTAGGCATGTGGGCCGGCCTGGAACTGTTTCATTGAGATTAGGCGATCGACTAGTATACAGCACTGGCCCATGATGACCCCTTTTGAGTAAATTGTCAGTAATCTGGACCCGCGGACATGAGAGGACACCTGCCCAATATGGCCACGCCTGCTGTCTCGATGACACGAGAAATACCAACAACAAATCCACCGACATAGTGCGTCATCCTGAGAAGGTGAGCCTAGCCCTCCGCCGCCACCATGGAAGCCATGATTACAAAGATTGCCTCATGCAAGCTCGACGAGACGGAACAAGTAGCCTTGCTTGAGGTTACTGACATCAGCCATGGAGTTCCAGTGGGAGCACACCAACTCCAGTTCTATACATATCCCTTCGTTCCAGCAGAGAAGGGGACGAATCGAAAAAGAGCTCCTAGCGTTCCTGTATCTTTGAAGTATCCAGCTACACTTCCATCCACTCCATGGAGAAGAGCACCCAGTTAGTCACTCTCAACGAGTTCACCTGCTCACTAGCCACTCTGCCTACAAGTGCCCGCTCCTTTGTTAGCTGCATCCCCGCCGTGCGCACCCACTAGTATCCAGTCCTTTAAACTACACTCAATCCCCCAATATGTGCATCTTTGCATATCTTCTGTATTTCTCCATCTCTCATCATAGAAAGGTACCTTACTTGAGTATTGGAGGATATATTAGGGAGTTCCCGTAATCCTTTGACCTCTTGTGTGTTAGTTGTACTGTGCAGGATTCAGGTTCGAAGTAACGGGGATTGGACCCGTTCTAGTTAGATTTGCAAGGAGAGATCAAGTAGCTCCCTAACCAATTCGAAAATTCAGATTTAGGGATGTATTATTGGCACCGTCTGTGAGAAACTAACTAAAGAAGCCAAGTTACCTAACACGTAAAAATGGTCAAAACCAGGGCATAGGCCAGCGCACTTGCCAAGGACATCGCCTCTTAGGGCTACGATCCCTCAGCGCGTAGTCTTGTGTATGGACAATCGTCCCCAGATAGGCACGCATACACTACCCAGAGGAGAACGTGTCCAGGATGCTTCAGTTCATCTGTACGCGATTGGATAGACAACAGCTGGTGGCTCATCCTCCTAACTCTTATGCGCCAACTTCTAAATGGAAATCCCGAAAGAAGCATCCGGTCGAGAGGACCCAGTAGCTTGACGACCTCGAGGCTCGAGCGGCCACGAGTGACAGGGCCTTAATGTGCCTAAAAGGCCGTCTACGTCACACTACGTGGAGGACAGCCTTTGCAGCAGAATCCATGTTGTTCCCATGACGACAGGAGGCTCCCAGCCAGAGAAGAAGCATCCTGCAGCACGCGTCGTCTACTGGTTGGCGGATGTCTCAGCTAGTGTGTCTCTCCAAACCCCTCGGAGCTAAGGACCTTCCTCAACTCTAAAAGAATTGTGTCCTCCACCGAATGGAGGAGAGGATGAGGAAGGTCGAGCAGCATGTGTTCAGGGGGGACGTCGACAGATGCATTGTTGACCTAAGGAAGCCGCTATCCACAGGGAGATCTGCATGCAACCACTCCCTCAGAAGTTCAAAATGCCAGCCTTGGAGCCCTACGATGGAATCTTGGACCCGATGGATCAGCTGGACCACTTCTGTACTTTGCTAGGCTTCTAATGCTTAGACGACATAACTTTGTGCCTGTGCTTCCCTCTGAGTTTCAAGGGAGGCGCATAGATCTAGTTCTATTGCCTATAGCCAAGTTTGATCTGGTCGTTCCAAGAGCTAACTGACTTTTTTCCATCGCAGTTCGCCTCTAGCAGGAGGGAGGAGAAGTAGCATTGACACCTTGTTCGCCTCTGGCAAGGGCTAGACGAAGGCTTGAAACGCTTTGTCGCCAGATTCACCGCCGAGGCTCGGAAGATATCTCAGCTCACTGACAAAATGAAGCTGAACGCTTTCATAGCAACTTTAGAGTCGGGTGATTTCTTCAAGCACCTAGTGCACCAATGCCCTCAAACTTTCTAGGAGGTTGAGACCATCGCTTGTGCCTACATAATTGCTAAGGTGGCTAACGAAGCAAAGTGGTTGGAGTGCGCCGACAACCTTTTCTTGGGGTTGCCGAGCAGGAAATAAGACCAACCCTCGAGACACCCGAAAGCAGCCCAAGGTGGAGCCGGGGACTTAGAGGGAGTTTAGGCCTCTGAACTTGACCCATTTGAACGACTCCCGGACTAACATCCTCATATTGATTTAGGAAGAGAAGTTCTTGAAGTGGTTGAGACAGCCCAAGAGACTGGAGGGAGGAGATATGAAGAAATCTTCTTTTACCATTGATCTCTGGGTCACAGCACGGAAGACTGCCAAATCTTGCAGAAGGAGATAGAGGCCCTTGTCGGGAAAGGGCACCTTACTAGGTTCTTGTGGGACCTAGGCAGGCCGCTGGAAGGTTAGAAGAAGAGTTTCAGCCACGACCGAGAAATTGGGTCGCTGCCGCGGTAGTGAACATGACAGCCGCAGGACCACTTGAGCACACTGCCTTAGACCGCCCGGAGGGAATTTTCAACAACAAGAGGTAGAGAGGAGTTAGAAATGATGTTATTAGTTTTAGCAACGACGATATATCACATATAGTAACTCTCCATTCTGACCCCCTAGTTGTATCTGCACTTGTTTCGAACGGTACGATCGATTACCAATTGAAACGAGCCTTTTTCGATAATGGAAGCTCACGCAATTTGTTATAACTTAATGCATTTTATGGGTTTGGATTAAAGAATAATAAAATGAAATCAGCCGAAGCTCCCCTTGTATATCCTAAATAATGGGCCTGTGCTGGTCCAGGGGACCATCCAGCTTGTGGTCACCCTAGGAACATATCCAAAGATGGCAACCCGAATGCTTACATTTCTGGTGGTTGGCCAACCCTCGATCTACAATATCATCCTCGGCCAACCCTGCTTAACTGCCTTTGGAGCAATAATATCAATCCCCCGTTTGAAAATGAAATTCCCGACATCCTCGGCAGTTCATTGGTGAGGCCCCTACATGACCATCTGGTAACATTCCCCTGGCGAAAATGCGACACCTTTGCGTGGGCTCCCACCGACATGTTGGGGATACCGATCGGAGTAATTGTCCTCAAGTTGGGCCTTGATTCCGGTTATAAGTCCGTCAGACAGAAGTTGAGAAACCACTTTGTCGAAAAATTGATTGCAATACATGAGGAAGTCAAGAAACTGCTAGACTTTGGCTTCATCGGGGAAGTCTAATACCCAGATTAGTTGTCTAACATGGTCCTCATCAAGAAAAGCAATAGGAAATGGTAGAGGTGCATCGACTTCACGGATGTGAACAAAGCTTTCCCGAAAGACAGCTTTCCTTTGTTGAGGATCTACCTATTGGAGGACTCGACATCCGGGCATGAGCTGCTGAGCTTCATGGATGCCTATTCGGGCTATTTTTAGATCTGGATGAGTCTCAATGACGAAGAGCATATTTCTTTTATGACGGATCAAGGGAAGTATTGCTACAAAGTCATGCCCTTCGGTATGAAAAATACCGGAGTTACCTACCAGCGGCTCATGAACAAAATGTTTGCGGCCTAAATTGGTTGGAGTACAATGGTGTATGTGTATGACATGCTTATTGAAAGTAAGGTCATCGATGAACATATTTGCGACCTCGGGGAAACCTTTGATGTGCGTCGAGCGCCCTATGTGAAGCTGAATCTGACCATGTGTGCCTTTGGAGTGTCGTCTTGCAAATTTTGGACTTCGTAGTCTCGCAACGGGAGATCGAGTTGAACTCTGAGAAGAGAAAAGCCATCATAGACTTGGCTCCATCACGCACCATGAGGGTGGTGCAACAGTTCACTGGGAGACTTGCTGTACTCTCTCGATTCTTGGCAAAGTCGGCGGAAAAATATCTTCCCTTCTTCAAAACCCCAAGAGGGGCAAAGGTGAATGGTTTTTAATAGACGATCAGCTGTCAGGCGATCTTCCAGGAGTTAAAGGAGTATCTCACCAGCCCCCTCTCTTGACGTCTCTGAATAGAGAAGATTTGTACTTGTACTTGGCAGTTTTGGATACAGCGTTGAGCTCGGTTTTGATCCGGCAGCTATCTGACGTGCAACGGCCAGTGTATTACGTCAGCAAAATCTTGATGAATACTGAGACTCGCTACTCGCGAGTTGAAAGAATCGTGCTAGTGCTCGTCCAATCCGCTTGGAAGCTTCGACCGTTCTTCCAGGCGCATAGGATAATCGTCTTAATAGACCAGCCCTTGAAGGGGATCCTGTAAAAGCCGGATGCATTCAGGCAGCTAGTAAAATGAGCCATCGAACTGAGCAAGTTCTACATGGAGTTCTGACCAAGGCTTGCTGTGAAAGGCCAGGCCCTCACAAATTTTATAGTTGAAACCACGACCGTAGTTCTAGATGCTCAAGATACTACCGAAGGCACTAGCCTAGAAGGGGGTCCTACCTAGATGTTACACGTGGACAGGTCCTCAATGCAATCGGGCTCTGGTGCAGGAGTAGTTCTGAAAATGCTGGTCGGTTCGGAGATAAAATATTCTATGGCATTGGGATTCCCTGCCACCAACAACGTTACCGAGTACGTAGATTTGCTCGCCGGGTTTTGATTGGCCAAGGAGTGTTCGGCAAGGAATGTAATTGTATACAACAACTCGGAGCTACTCGTCAATCAGGTCCTCGGAAATTTTGAAGTGTCAAGCCCGGCGCTCACGGAGTATCCTGCTAGAGTAATAGGTGTAGTCCAGGCGTTTGACAAGGTCGAAATGCTACAAATTCCAAGGGAGGACAACTTGAAGGCGGACTACCTGGCCAAGCCAATAGTGACCGGATTCCTAGGGCAGTATGCTCGGGTCATGCGAGAGGTTCTGACCTCCCCCAGCATAGGGGGGCCTGAGCCGGAGGTCCTGTAGGTGTCGAGTGACCAAAGCTGGATGGCCCCTTACTGGCGATACCTAACTGATGGCACCTTGCTGGAGAATCTAGAATCTAGAAGAAGCGAAGCGTGTCAAAAAGACGGCTGGTTGCTATACCCTCATGGATGGAAAGTTGTACTGACGAGGGTACTCTATCCCATTCATGCGGTGTCGCACGCTCGAAGAAGCCGACAAAGCACTAAGCGAGGTGCACCTCGGCATATGTGGTTTGTACATCAGCGTCAAGAACCTTGCCTGCAACATTATGTTTCAGGGCTACTATTGGCCAACAATGAAGCAAGACACCGTAAAATTCGTAAATAAATGTAAGAATTGCCAGATCCATGGCAATATTCCTCATC
>JAOVVI020000379.1:0-33240 GCA_028571085.2 Nepenthes alata
ATAAGAATAGATATTAAAATGATAGAGACAAGAACAAAGATTAGAGGAATAGAGATAAGAAAGAGAAGAAACCAAGGGAGAGAGGAGGAAGGAAATTATAAATTGCATTCAATTTCTCAAGCATTCATCGGTGTCTTAAGCAATAGAAGTAAGATTCTTATATAGAGAACTCGAATACTAGATTAAGTTGGAAAGAAATATAACTTACTAACTAAATACTACGTAATTTCCTAAAATAAAAGAAAATCTCAATCAAATAAAAGTAAATCAAATAAAATCGTAACATAATAAAAATAAATAAAATCGTAATCTTTCAAATAAAATAAAATAAAAGGGAATCAAAGTAAAACTCTTCTAACTTAGTATAGTTTGGATATTTGCATCAATTCTCCCCGGATAATTGGAACTCGACCCCGTTGAGTTAAAACTTTGGTAGTGAACTTCCAACCCTAAGTCGAGCAGTGGTGCAAGTGGCCGCCAACGTTAATATACACGTGGGAGGGGAACCGAAATTATACCGAGCCACCAATGTCACTTTAAAGGAATAGGACTTGGGTCTAGAGTTGTGTAATCTTGCAGACTCTAATAGAGTTGTAAAATATTTGGATCAAATTGGTGGCATAGCTCACGAGCAATCCAAGCATTCTCGGATTCTGCTTAGCCAACCCAACAGACAAGAAAGCGGTGAATCGCCCCATCATGGTAAATATAATCTGGAGGTGATCTAACCTGCTTATATGAGACTGCTTTGTGATGAGAATCTTCTATTAGTTGGATTTTGTCTGCTGTGTTCTTTTTTTCCCCTCTCTCTCTTTTCTTTTCCTTTTTTTCTCTTTTTTTTTTCTTTTGTTTTCTCTCCTTTTTTTTCTCTTTTTTTTTCTTCTTACCTTTTTTTTCTTCGCTCTTTGTTTTTCTTTTTCTTTTTATTATTTATTAGTTTTTATTTTTTCCTGCCTTTTTTTTCTCCGTTGTTGTTTTTGCTCTCTTTTTTTGTTTTTTTTGTTTTTTTTCTTTTTTTTTCACAGGCCCCTTTTTTTTGTTTGTTTTTTTTCTATTTTCTTTACCCTCCTCGACCTCAAAGCCCATAGTTGCAGAGAGAGAGGAGAGGCGCGGCTACTCAGTGCGCGACCTCCCTTTCAGGCAGTGGCTACGACGGCAACAACAACAACGACGGCGAAGAAGGCGACGATAAAGATGAACACATGCGAAGAAGATGGAGATGATGACGCGAAGATGAAGTGGTGAAAGGCAAAGAGGATGACGATGAAGACTCGGCACAACACGATTCCGATTTGGGATTTTTCTCTCTACTCCTTTTTTTTTCTAGGTGGCGGCTAGGATTTGACTAGGCTGTAGTGAGGCCAGCCGATTCAGGGCTTCACTTTGCTTGGCAGTGGTGGGACTCAGGTGGTGGGCTTTTGAGTGAAGGGTCGATTAGGGTTTGAGGGGGAGTGGTTGATTAGGGCTTTGGTAGTTTTGGGGTTTGATTTGGCTAGGCGGTGACTAAGGAGGTGGTGGTCGTGGTGGTCAACGGTGATGTGGAGAGGTTTTTCGGCGGCGACGGGTTGCTCCTCCTGCTGTTGCAGCGGCGCCAACTGGGCTACGTCAACTATGGCTACCGCTTTGTGTCTCATGACCCTAATGCGGCTGCTCCGTTCGATGGCAGCGGCTGAGTTGTGATTTCTGTTTATTTGCTTTCTCTCTTTTTTTTTTCACATAAAGAGTGCTCGTCTCTCTCTCACTCTATTTTTTTTTCAAAACAAAACACGTTTTTTTTTTGACTGTAGAAAGAGGAGGCAGTGGTGGTGGTGGAGATGGGCTGCCGGCAAAAGACGTGATTGTATACGATGGTACGGGACAGTAGAGGTGGTGATGTGGTTGTGATGGAAGTACCTTGCAGGGTGGCCACCGGGTGGTGGGACAGTGGGGCTAACGTTGCTGGTGGGGATGAGGATGTTATTGATGGGGATGATGTCGTTGCTAGTGCGGTGGTAATGTTGCTGAAGGCAAAAAAGACAATAATAGAGATTAGAGAGGTAGAAACAAGAATAGAGATGAGAAGGATAGAAATAAGAAAAAAAGGAAACCAAGGGAGAGAGGGGGAAAGAAGTCACAATAATTGCATTCAATTTCTCAAGCATTCAACCATGTCTTAAATAATATAAGTAGGGTCTTTATATAGAGAATCCAAATCCTAGACTAAGTTGAAAAGAAATATAACTTATTAACTAAATATTACTTAATTTCTAAAATAAAAGAAAATCTCAATCAAATAAAATAAAGTAAATCAAATAAAATCGCAGCATAATAAAAATAAATAGAATCGTTATCTTTCAAATAAAATAAGATCAAAGGAAATCAAAGTAAAACTATTCTAATTTGGTATAGTTTGGATGTCCGCATCAGATTATCACAAGCCGTGAGCATAGCAACCACCATGAAAACTATTTGGCCGAACCAACAATGAAATCAAAGGACTATAAGTGGTCGAAAGGTTAGTTAGGAAAATGGGAGAATAGTTAGCATATTGTGGCTAATGTTTGTAGTAGTAGTCATGATAGCATTTGGATATAGAAGGCACACTTGTGGTGTAATTCAGATCATTATGATTTGAAAATGGAATGAATGGTTGCATTGAGCAAGTGTTTCCCTTCCTCTCTCTCTTTCTTTCCTGTCTGGATCTCTCTCACTGTCTATCTCCCTCTTTATCTGTCTTCTGCTCTCTTCCTCTCTGTTTTCTCCCAATCCTAGTGAAGATTAATCTCATCTTCACAAAGCCCAAAGTATATCCCAAAATTTGGCAAGCCAAAAGTGTTAATCTAACACAAATCTAGGTTTGGCGTGGTTCAGGCTTGCATAATTCCAATTCAATTCTTACCAGCTTCCCACTATTTTCCATGATGTCACAAGCAACAACTCAAATCACCAGACAAACTAAATCAACTGAGTAATCCAGCACATATTGGGTTAGGTTAAAGAAAGCCAACCTGCTTGGCTCAATTCACTTTCAGCTAGGATTCAGGATCTCATTAAATAATTCGGAAATTAATCCATAATGCAGCTTCTTTTATGCCACATCTTGCAGTATGTCTTCTTTTCACCCCCCACCTTTTTCCACTCCATGTAGAGCAAGTCCTACTCCTAAAGTAACAGATTGCCAGCAAGTCCTAATTAGTCACAGATTGCTAGCCCTTATGGTATGATCAGTTGTGTAGCTAGCACTGATTTTGTTATGCAGAATACTTTAATTACACAAAACACTATCAGATGAATACTGAGTGATGAACCATGACCAGTCCAGATATTGCACAAAAAGCAAGGAAGCAACTATCTATAAC
Source organism: Nepenthes alata (assembly GCA_028571085.2). Classification (NCBI taxonomy): domain Eukaryota; kingdom Viridiplantae; phylum Streptophyta; class Magnoliopsida; order Caryophyllales; family Nepenthaceae; genus Nepenthes; species Nepenthes alata. Next base: position 3,339 of record JAOVVI020000379.1, read on the forward strand.
ATCCACCCTAAAAGTTTCAATTGGTATTGGGAAATCCTATGGAAGAAGCTTTTCACTTGAATAATCTTAAATGTAGAGGCTTTATCTTTTTCCTGACTTTTGTTCTCCATTCAAGATAATATGACATCAGGGCAAAGCTTGTGATGGGATCAGAGCTCTGTTCTGTGCAGCACCAGCATCAAGGCTAGTGTTGGGCTACCCTATTTGGGCGACAAATGCAGGAAATCCAACTGAAAACCACAGATGTATTGGTTTTTTTACCTTTTTTGGGTTGGCCTTTCATAGGTTCAACAAGGGTCAGCCAGAGATGAGCAAAATAAATGGAGGCAGTTCTTACTGCTGCAAAAGGAGAAATGGATAACTGGTTGTTCCTATCTATGTTACTTGAACTATGAAACGAGTGTCAAATATGAGTATGTGTCCAGATATAGGACTCCTCTATTTCCAAACATTAGCAGATTTATTCACTAACTTGAAGATTCCAGGTGTCACTCCCATCTATGAATGTCATCTGACACTATAATAGGAGGATGTAAAGAGTTTAAGTAACTACGGTTGCAAATACTGTTTTTTACACAATTTGGGGAAAAAGAACTACCAAGAGAATACTTTGCTACAATTTACTTTTGCATGGTTCCAGACCCTGGGGTAATAAACGGTTCTTTATCTTAATCTCAGTCAGCTTTGCTGGATTTGCCAGATAATATCAAGCTGTTAAAATCTATACTTCTGTTTTGTTCATAAGACTATTTTCATTCTTTATATTATGCTAAAAAAGGTGATGCCCCTTGCATCCCAGTACAATATTCTTCTTATAGGAAAAATTAATGAAAAAAATCTATAATAAGAGAACAACAATGAAGAGAAGGAAAAAGTGGAGCCCGCTATATTGTCTTTCACTCACTTCGTGGATGTGTCAATGTGTTAGTATCTGTATGTCAGACAGAGAGAAAGACTGTTTGAAAACAATTTAATCCTCAACCAACCCATTGCATACAGCATTGGAAGGAAGGCAATGATAATACCTCTTCGCAACCAGATTCCATCATCACTTCAATGGACCGTGTGACTAATTCAGTTGCTGCAACACCCAAAACAAAAGTCAAAATTCAGAGTTTGTTCCTTCTCAAGGTATTAGCATGGTGAACACAATTGATGCATAACCAAAATAATAACCACCAAAAACAACAGACTTTTGCAGTCGACAACAAATTAGTTCTGAAGACCATCTATTACATCCCCACAATTTTTTATTTTAGCTATTGCAGGGTCAAAGTGGACACTTCACATTGGTTGAGCCTTGTTGAGATCGACTTCACAACCTTGCCCTCTTTTGGGGTGGAAATATTTCACTGCAGCAAGCCATTGTTCAACTGTCCAAACAAGGTTCAATTGTATAAACCACTGTAAACAAGATAAAATATAAGAGCTGTTTAAAGTTGGTAAATAGGTGCCCTTCCTAGAATAAAAACGAAAAAGCAGTGCAATTTAATTTCAGATAACTAGCATGCATTGAAAGAGAAATTGTATGGCCGATGTGGCTCCTTCTGTTCTACAGCTTCCGTACCTCTTGTCTGTGATTGCTGCAGCTACTGTATATGTGCTGTTCTGCGGTGAGTGCTGCTATGGCTAGGTTTCTCTCCGGTGGCTGTTTGCTCCTGGTATTCATCCAGGTCCTTGCTCGTTGTACTGTGTTGTATTTCTTTGGGGCCACTTGTCAGTGGCTGTTTGCCCAGCTTCACTTTGAATGTTGGCAGCATTTGCTTCATTTCGCTTGTTGGGACTGTTTGTCCACAGCTGTTTGCCTTGCTTTAAATTGGACATTGGCCGAATTTGTCTGCCTTCACTGTTGTTCTCTACTAAGTTTGTGCTCTACTTGTTCACCCATTGTTGATGGCTATTGAATGGGAAACAAGAAATGAAAAACTGCTATTTTTGAGACCGCTTCTACCAAGCTAATGAAAAACTACTATTTTTGAGACCGCTTTTACCATGTCTTCTTGGATTGCCGATGGACAACTCAAATTGTCAAATTAGCAGCATGGGAAGGAAATTGATCAACTAGTCATATGAGGAAGCGATAAGAACATTGAAGGAAATATTTGCTGATATGTGAAATATCAGCCGATATAAACCCGTATTGTCCCATATCATTATTTCCAGATAACGCGACACAATCGTGATATATCGACCGATATTTAAAATATTGGACAATATTTACTTATCAGTTCTGACTTGCCAAAAAAAAAAAATGGATGATATGACCGATATCCCATGATATAGGAGATTCAAATATTGTCGCATTGTTATAATTTGGAGGATTTCTGAATCTGAAAATATGTGCGGAAGAGTGAGGAAGAGGTGATCCGAAAGGTTGAAGTTCCTGCCAATATGATCATAACATATTGCAATCAATCTGAATTTCAGATTAGAAAAATTGTTGTATAGGATTCTGTAGAACATAATCAGATTGAACAAATTGCAGCTCGTGAATGAAAATAGAATCAGCTTATGTGAATATCAGTACATAAACTGAGAACAGAGGAATGACATTGCGTCTGCACAGCATGATCACACGAACTGAAAATAAAAGAACAGTGGAGATGTAAGCAACATGAAAATGATCAACACTAAGCGTCGTTTGTGTATTTCATTAAATCAGAAACTTAGATTACAATCTAAGAATTCAACTACTTACATAGTAGTTGTAAGCTAATTACAGTCATTAAATTAATTTCTATTCAAACTAATCCTAATCATTCTAAAGAAAACACATAATTATGTTGAAACAAAAATTATATTTGTACATGATACTGAAACAAGGAAAGCACAATGTGTAATTGTTGTTAGTCCTTGGTCTGTGGCTAACTCAATCAACCAATCAAATGTTGTAGTTTAGGATCACTTGGATTGATGTTCGGTAGCCGATGAAGATGAGAGGCATAACTGAATTCATCATCAACAGGTCAAGAATTTGTAAGCTCTGGTTGCTGTCATGTGGAGGTATGGCAGTTGCTTCAACTAAAGCTTGTATACTGCCGTTGCTGTGATGTTGCATTTGATGACAGGAAATGCTATGAAGATAATCTCCTGAATTGCTGAACTTCAGTAAACTGAGGCACGTGCACTTGCTAATTCATTGTGCTGATCTTCTACTGTACTGATTGAAATGTGCTGTATGATTAACTACTGAAGTTCTCTGTTTGCTGAGGCAGGTGCAAGTGCAAATGAGTATGCTGCTGTACAAATTGTACAGCAGCATCTAAAATGTATTTCACATGAACATAATATATTTTAATAACCTCTACCGATAGTGACAACAATAATTTCATCACACCATCACCTCATTATTGATCATTCCAATTCTTAGTCTAACCCTACTTGGTTAAGAGCCTAGTTCGTGAAGATGATTGATTGTATACTTAATTAATCCAATGGAGCAGGGAGGGCAGTTTTGGTGACACTTGGAGATACTGTAAACAATTTATGGCACTATCTTTAAATTTTATATACTTAAAAATATGATATTTCAATAATTTTTCAGATATTCCAAGTCCTTTTGTGTGGATCAAAAAGATTGGAATGTGACATGTTATTTTGCTTGTTTCAAGAAACTCTACAAAGAGTTGATTGCTCTTATGCCAATTACTAATCAAATAACTGAACAAGGTAAGAAGTCAGATATTTTATGTTTCCTTGATTGGATGAGACCTGGATTTGAATATTCTTGTACCCTGGGTTTACAGAATCTAAGGTGACTTCCTTGATTGATGTGTTTTCCCAGATTTTGTGTTGGTTGGCACATTAAGCCCTGTTACTGTGGGTATGGCTAAGCAGATAACTCCGGTAAACCACACACCATCAGATGGCTAGGGGACAGGCCGTCGCGGTTGTGGTAATAGAGGTAGTTTTGTGGTGGCAGTAGTTATACACAAAATAAATGATTGGAAGTTACATGAAAAACCGACCACAACATATACCTTGCCTGTTTATACTACCTCTTCATAGGAGATTGTTATGTTCTCAACAGAAGATTATTCATGATTATTTGCAGGTCAAAATTCCTCCTCTACAGCTACTCTTGTTCAGGCAAAGTAACATCACAGCCTGTCTCTCAATATCATTGCAAAACTGGGTCATTGACTCTGATACCCATATAGTATGACAGAAATTTCAAGTATCTTTTCTAGTGTAGACTGTGCTCTTAATACATCCGATGTTACCTTAGTTGATGGCTATTTTTCTGAATGTTGAGGGGATTGGCTCTATCTCCCTAACTCATACCTGCAACTCTCATAAGCTTTACAGCTACCAAAATTTCTGTATAATCTGTCATCTATTAGCATGTTTACCAGACAGTAATTGTTGTCCAATATTATTCCTTGCATTTGAATTCCAAGATTTTTTTACAATGAGGATGATTATTAGAAGGATTGACTAGCTTTTTTCCCCTAAAATAGAATTATTTTTAATATTGTTATTTGTAAGCTCAATTGGCCTCACTGCTTGACCATGATGGATTTGGTTCCATTAAATCCACGGAATGGGTGGAAATTTGTGTACTTAATTGTACTTGAATTTCAGTGTCGCTAATTATTGATTTATGCTGAATTTATTTTTTCCTGAATTTTTTCTTCCTTAAGAATTATTTTTTGGAGTATTTGATTGTTCAAGATGTGTAAATTGTAACTAATTGACCTCAAATGTTGTTATTGTTGATTTATACTATTTTTTTTGTTCCTGAAAATTGTTTTTTGAATGCTCTTCCGTTAAATTTTAATTTTCATATATTGTCAATTTGTCACTTGAGTGTAGGAATGCCAGATACTTTTTCATAAATGCAATATCTAAGAAAGGAGGTTGGGGTAGTGGTAGAACACCAGCAAGAAGGAATCATGGGGGTGATGTGGACTGGTGCTTTGGCGATCCTATATTGGGGAATAGTAGTAAATTCAACCATAAATTTTGTGACAAAGTTATAAATGGAGGGATCATTGTGCTAAAAGAGTGTTTGAGCCATATTAGGGAGAATATTGCTCCTTATACCCATGTTCCAAGCAAAGTGAGGCAACTCATGTATGCTATATGAATGAGCAAAAGAAGTAAATAATAGAAAAGATGATCCTTGAAAGGGATTTACACGACAATATAATGGGTAATTGGGTCTGATGAAATGAGTAGCTTAGGAGGCATAGCAATATTATGGATTTAGGGAATAATGAGGAGGATATGCAGTTTAAGATGACAAGATGATATAGCATCAAGATCCAGAATGTATAGGAGACAATTTCAAAGACTAGTCATCCCATTTTAAGTAAGATGGGCAGCAGTAATGGAGGGACGGTGAGTAGTAGTGGAGGCTTGAGCATGCCTCGATCTTTTTATTGTCTGGTAGTAGGACATCATGGATGAGAATATCGATGTCAAAATATTAGATAATAAGTTTCGATAGAATTTTTATGAAAAAAAAATTTTTGAAAATCGTACGCTAATAAGAAAATATCAAATAATGTATTGCCGATATAGCACCATATCCCGATAATGTTGCAGCATCGGGAAATATTAATATTGAGGGCCTGATACCAATATATATTAGCTGATATTTTTATCTATGTAGACACATGTACTAGCAGTGGGAGGCAACAGATTAATCTTGAAAGTACACATGCTCATTTAGCGGAGATTGACCTAGCTTTTCACAGGAGTAAGAGCTCAACACAACTCAAATTTGAGACTCCTCGATGAAGGTGTTTGTGAAAAATAGGTTAAAAAATGTTGTTAGTCTTTTTTTTTTTTTTTTAGTATTATTTCAGCAAATGTTGCAGCAAACAACCTATTTTATCAACCTATGTTTGATATATCAACTAAATGTTGCATATTAATGTTCAGTTGGAGGATGAGTATAGGCAGTTAAAGAAGTAGAATGATAACTTTGCTCCTATTTGGGATGAATGGGTTTACAATTATGTGCGATAGATTGATAGGTATAACTCATAAGCATCCAATTAATTTCCTAGTGTATTGCCCCTAAAGAATAGCTTTTCACAAGTATATTGATGCTACAAATGTCCATAGTAGAAACAAAAAGTACTACAAATTGATAGACAAGGTAGATAATAAGATTAGAGTAAATAAAGTCGTTCAGATTGTTACAAAAAATGAGGGCAATAAGAGCGGTTGAACAACTTCTTATGCAAAAGAGAAGGCATCTTTATTGAACTAGTTATATACACATAGTCTGGATCTTGTTTTGGAAGGTCTAAGAAAGAAGTAAAACATTAACGATTGCTAACAAAGACAGAAAACAATGAGCTACATGTATAGCTTGGCATGGATAATTGATTATATGAAAATATTCACTCATGATCGAAAGTTGCTTCACCTTGCCATTAGTCATTTTTCCACAAACTTCCTTGTGGCGGAGTCCATTTATCTCCATAAAGAGGGACTCTATATATTTAAATCAAATGATTATAAATCCTCCATATTTGGGAAAGCAAAAGGTAGCCTGAAAAATGATGTGGAAGATTATGTTGGGGAAAGATCTTAGGAGTAAGGCTAACGATGTAATCAGAATGCAAAAATCTTGATTAAAGTGTTAAAATTGATTGACGGTGATGAGAAGCCGATAATGGGTTTATTTATAAAGCCTTGAACCAATCAAAGATTGCTATCAAGGACAATTGTTATTCCTATGCAAACATTTAGAAGACAATTGACCAAATGTGGAATGCTCAACTACATCATAAATTCAATGCAGCAAGTATGTAACAAAGTTTAATTTGAAAAGATTTAATGTTTATTTTATTTTATTTTTGCATCATGAAATTCTAATGAAATTTTCTCTTAATATAGTGTTATTGCTATGTTGTTTTTTGAACCACTAGTATCATAGTGTTGGGAAGCTTTCTGAGCATTTAAAGATAAATATTATCCAAAGATAAGAACTAGACTTAGACATTCAAATTAGCACAATAAATTAGGTAACTTATTTATGTTGCTTTTAAGTCTTAAAGATAATGTGATTCTAATAATAAAAACATTCACGTATCTATTATTGATGAATTTTTTTAACTTCTATAGTTATTGATCTTTCGGGATAACCAAGAATCATTTGAATCCACCTAACATAAAGAGTAGTTTTACTTACAATCCAAGTAAATAATAATTCAGTTTGTTGTTTGCCAAGTCTTTTAATTTTAACATCATTATAAGCCTAGCTATTGAAAATTTGCTAATTTCAGTATTGGTTAATATCCAATTGAATGGTAGATCCAGCATAGGTCTCATACATGCAAGCTTTAGAGGATTGCTGTTTGGATTCTAAATCAAACCACCTTTCTTCCAATTGCGTAGAAACTAGAGTTCTTTTAGCCTTATACATAAAAGACGTAGAATAAACTGAAGTATGAGAAATTGAATAAATTAGCTTATATCCACTATGATTTAAGGCTAAAAATAAGAAATGCAACAAGAAAATCAAAGATGAATTTGAAGATCAATTTAATCTAATCACCTTGGATAATATATTTGAGGAAAAGTATCCTTTAGATTCATGGTTGGAGGAGTGGGAAAGATCACTTCTTGATAGCCAACATAATTCAGACCGATTCACAGCCAAGTTTCAAGGAAATGAAGAGAGTGATGGTCGTATCGAGCTATTGCAAGGCTGAGTCATAGGCAAGAGGGGCAAAATGACGATAGCCCTACTTCCTCGAAGCTTAAATCTAGCAGTGATGATGCAAGGGGTTGAGATGATATCATACTATTGGGTCATGATGCTGGTGACAATGATTATGAGCCTGAAACTCCAATTATTGGATCAATGATTGCCCGCATTCCCCTTGTCTCAAAGCCATTCTTGTGCTGTCTTACAAGAAAATGAGATGAGTATTAGAAACACCGCATCCTATAGAAGAAAAGGAAAGGGCACCCAAGGAGCAAGAGATTCATCATCTCAATGGGTAATAGATAGTTTTCATGGTGCGGGGATTTCTAAATGCCCCAGTGCCATTAGTAATTCTAGCACTCAAAACTAACCTCACCATGAGGATTTCTCATCTTACGAATACAAACATCCTATCACCAGTACTAGTAACCTGCACAGCCTGATTTTTGTGGAGCACCCCAAGTTCAATTTCCACCTCTGAGTCTAGCCAAAATCATTCATGGAGTACCATAAGTTTTAGCAATAAAGAGGCTTCTAGTGGCCTGTTTTGATATTTTTTATCACAAATGAAAAGATAAGGGGGATACCAAAATTAACAGTCCAATCAGAGCAACACAGACAAGGGTATTAGACAAAGATCGATATCGTGGTGACCTATCAAGGTAATAATTGACTAACGTAAACTTATATTAATTAGTAAGATAATCGTATTTCTTTATAGATATTTGATAGTCATTGTGTACTAATTATTGCTACTTAATAGTATTAACTTGAGTGTGAGATAAATCTTAAATTGTCTTTATTCTTTGATGATTGTGCAGTGTGAGAACAAGTTGGAGACTTATGGCTCCGTCTAAGACATAATTGAGACATAAATATGCAAGGTTGCACCAACAAAAAAAAATAGTGCAAAATTACCATCAATCTCAACCATGCTAATGCGAAAATGCAATATTACAAGTATGCCATTTGCTCCTACCCTGTTAATAATTTGCATGCACGCTACTTGGTAATGAATGGCACTTTATTATCTTTATTTGGTGTTACTTTTATCATTTTATTATTTTCTTGTATATTATTTGGTATTAAGGTGTTGATTTAAATGATAAAAATTGTCTTAAATACTTCAAATATGCAAAATATGACTGAATATGGTTAAATATAATAGATAACTCAATTTTGATGTAACTACGAAAATATTGACATGCGACATAGGCCATACACTCGATATCAATATATATCACCCAAGATGGCTGATATCAATGAAGTTGTAACCAATCAGTGCCAACATTTTCATTCATGATGAATCCTTATTGAGTACTTTGAAGAGATACAAGAATTAGGAAAAAGTCTCACGTCACCGGTATGGAAACGGTTAGTAAGGACAATGTATAGTGGCACAGTCAGGTCCTCACTAATTTGATTATTATCATGTGTATTCTCTTACATTACCTACAGGGGATATGGGTACAGTGCTAGCTCCAGACCCTCATGCTAGATGACATAGGAGGGAAAGAAGATTCATTAACATAGAAAAAGAAGAGATACCATTTCAACTCATACATTTGTCGTTTGTGTGGACTATATACCAAGGAAAATGAAGGCATTAGTGGGAAATCCATACTATAATTTTGATCTGAAATTTGGGAGGTTAAACATCACCTACAGTGATGCAAATAATGAGGTTTTTTTTGCAGAGGAGATTTGACTTACATACAACTCATTAATGGCTAATTTTAATCATTTTCCAGCTGTACCTGGGTAGTTGCTAATTCTAGCCAGATGATATTTTTAGGGACAATTATAGAGCAAGGAGGAGATCTTGCAAGAGATTGGTAGAGGGACAACTCCATTTCAAGTACAAGGAAGTGCCCATGACCTCTGATAAAAAAATGGGGGGACAGAGTGAGGCATTGAGCATCTAAAATGCCATAATATGATGGTAGATTACAGCTAATTAAATCTTATGTTACTTAGCATCCAACCATATTGGTCACGGATGTCTATTCTCCCCACCTAATGATTAAGGAGATTGTGGCAGTCCACAGAAACAGTCTGTCTGCACAAAATGGAGGAAAGAGAAGAGTAAAGGTATGTGGAAATGTAAATAAATCAAATGGATGGATAAGGCTTGGAGTTCAATCAATTCAATGGTTTGGAATGAAGTAAAGGTGGTATCCGGAAAAATCAATACATGCAAAGGAAGAAAAACGAAATGCAAAGATAGTGTGGAAAAAACAAATAAATCCAAAGGAGGGAGGAGGCTGGGGCTTAAACAAATCAATGGCTTGGAATAAAGTTGCAATATGAAAAGTACTACGGAGAACAAATTAGAGGCATGATCGGTATTGAAGTTCATGGATGACAACTGGTGACCAAAGGAGAAGGATCTATGGACTGCAAAAAGAAAACAATGGAGTTCATGGTCATGGAGAAAATCATTAGCTTCGGAGAATAACTGAGTGAATTGTCAAGTCAAGCTGCCCAAAGTGCAAAGACACTGAGTAAATGGGGCAGAGATGAAAACTCAACAGCTAGCATAAAATGTCTGACAGATCAAATTGTATTCAGGGCACCTAATAATCAGCTGGGTTGTCATGTATGGGAAATTGAATACTCAAAACAAGCCTAATAATTATTGAGCAGAATTTTTGTGTTATCAGGGAAGAATAAGTATCAGTTATTAGTTCTTAAATGGCGAATTCACAAGATGAATTCAGCAACACATGCTGCAATGGTTGAAATCAAATGAACTTTCCAAGCTGGAAATTAAGTTCTTCAGAAACCCAGGGGAGGGGGAAAAATGGACATTGGACAGCTTTGAGGAGCTTGTGCTGCTGATACTATATATTCTGATAGGAATCAAAGCAAATTTCATGAAAAGCAAAAGCTTTATAATATATCAAGTAGGACTTAGCTAATAAGTTTTGGCATTTGAAGGAAAAATGCACCAGAAAGTATTTAAGTACAAATTATAAAGACATGATTATACTAGATGAATAATATAAGTTGATGTGGTGTTTGACCTCAGGTTACCCAAGTACCAAGGACAGAGCACAATTCATATGCATACTAATAGTTTAGATTGGCCAGAAGCTCCATAGACCATAGATTTATTTATCCATGAACTTGATCACATATCAACCAGCAAAAGGAAAAGAGAAAGATGTTCACAACACAGAGACATATAATTGGCAAAAAGCTCAATTTCTTTATTTTTAAAAAAATTTCTATGGAAGGTTTTTAGACAGGTCGATATGAAATGACCAAAACCTAACAAGACTACTAAATAGGTTGAACAAAGGATGGAAGCTTTTTGACATCAACGTAACTTAAAACAAACAGAGCCCACAGATATGGCAGAATTGCCTCCCCTTCTAATTCTAACCTTCCTCACGTTGTGAACCCAAATTGTATATTATTGTCCAACCAACCACTGGACACTATCCATAGCAGAAGTGTTTTTGTCCTGTGGGAACCCCAAAGCAACTTTCAAATGTGTCAATGCAGATAAAGGTGTTCCATAAAATTTTTTAGGCAAGTACAAAAAAATACTTTTAAGACCTAAAACGTAGGTTTGTTCAAACGTTCCAAAATGATGCTTATGCTGGTTGAAATAAACGGTTGGAGATGGAAAGGCCTTATTTTATCTTCATATCTGGTATCTGCAACAATGTTTTTGTGCTTTTGTGCAGTTATAGATAAAGGACGCCTGCGGCGTCTAATTTAACCAAACACCTTTCTATTTATCAGCACCAGCCAACTATACTAACTATTGCACCAACCAAACCACCAAAAGGTACAAAAACATCGCCAGTGGCCTTGGTTTGATCCTCACCAACTCCTCGCCCCACAATATTGACAAACATGGGCATCTTGTTATACTGCATAATTTGCAGAATCCAGGTTGATGCTTTCATGTAAATAATGAATCATCAGGCTAAGTTATCATAGCTAGATCATTATGACAACGATGTTCCTAGAAAGATATTAAAATGGCGGAAGCTAAGGAAATGAAAATATAGTGAAACCGAGAGTAGTTAATGGTATTTGTAGTAGGGAAACAGAAAAAGAAAATTACCAATGCCTCTTCCTCTATAAGGCTTGATCACAACGAGCATGGCAATATAGCCTCTGAATGTGTTCCGATGGTCCCCCATTTTACAAACTACAGTTCCAACGCATCTATCTCCATGAAATGCCTGAATTCACATAAACTCCCAAATCAGAGACAATAAATCAAATAATGACGACATGATTCAAAAGAAAGATAACAATAAGACACAAATTTTGAGCCGATAAGTTTGTCGATTTTTATAAAACAGATTCACGAAATGGTTATAAAATCAATCAGGAGACAGAAAGAGAGAGAGGAGTACCAGGAAACAGAGTTGGGGCCAAAGGTAGACGAAGTAGCGATAAGTGAAAATGGAGTAGGGTTCACTGAGTTCCTCGTCGACGAGCCGCATAATTAGGGGCAAGTGATGTTCGCCTCCGTAGCTCACATATTCTATCTCCGATGCCTCGAACGCCGCCTTTTCCACTTCATTCTTTGTCTCTTCCATTTTCTCTTCCTCTCTCTATGAGGGCAACACAGCCAGACGACCGCGGCGGCGAGTCAGCAGCGCCAGGCCATCTGCGGTGGTGCTAGTCGTCGGCCCATGAGATTAAATATTTCAGCAATTGGGTCCACCGTTTCCAGAAATTTAGATTTTTCAGTGGCTCAAGGCAAGAAGGAAAGCATAGCCGGTTTCATGGTGCACTTTCAGCGACTAATCTCTTTTAATTATGATTTTATCAAAATAGTGTAGCCGTCTCTATCTTCCTTTTTTTTTTTTAAAAAAAAAAGTTAATTTCGATCCTTTAATATATATAGAAATGAAAATAAAAATAATACGATGACTCTAATAACTTTAAAAAATTAATATCCTCCCCCAGTTTGGTTGGGCTAATAGAAGTATTTTTAGGCATTGGTAATAATTAAAATACTCTTGTCATTGGAGTGTCAGGCATGAATTTTTTTGCTATTTTTCATATTTTCTAAATATTAATTCTCTAATGAAACATATTTTTATAGTCACACCACTATTATGTCAAATTATAGACAATTGCTAATTTGTTAGTGTTATAATCTTTCATATTACGTATTATCATCGAGAGAGAATATCTGTAACGATGAATACGTAAATTACTGTTTATTTATAGCAACTGAACTGTTTATTGAAATAGAAAACAACCTTTACATTGTCCTCTGCCACTCATTAATAATAATAATAATATATCATCCTTTATTTAGCACCCTCTCTATTGAATTCGTCTAGGGCAATGTCATCATAAGTGGATATCATATTTATTTGCGGAGCCTGCTCGTAGTGCTGTGATTTTTAAACTAAAAAAAAATCCAAGAATTACATTTGTGGAATATATTCTTGTGAATGACGATAAAATGATAATAATATTTAAACCAGGGTCTAAATAGTGTCTTTTGAATGACACTGACGGTGAAGATGACAAATGAGTCAAACAATGTACACCGGTTCTTCCTCCTTGTTCTATGAGCTTAATTGATTTCAATCCCTCGAGCAAGCATTTCTCACAAATTCATATGGACACTACGGATACACATAACTACTTAGATTCTAAAGCCATTGTGATTTATACATTGAAGTAACATTCTGTCTCTGAATTGTCTGTCGCTACGAGGCCGATGAACTTTTTTATAAAAAATTATCATATTATAAAATATAAGGATATATTGCGTATAAAAAAAATCATTCTCTTGGAGGGAGGGAAATTTGATGCATCACTACGGTTGGATTCGAACCTGAAACATACTCTTTTACTTCATGTCGTTATAAATACAATACACCACATTTCTATCCGCTACCGAGTTTTTCCTCCTCTTCCCTTTTTTCCTTCGACTATTCTGCCCGATTCTCTCGCAGGGTCATCCTAATTTTTTACATTCAAAAATTATCTTTTCGGATCATATTCAGGTTGCATCTTTTTCTAAAAATTACTCCAAAAATCATACCAAGCAGACGCTATAAAAATTTACCAAAGTCTCGTCAAAATGCCAACGAAAACACCGTATGACATACAAATATATAATTTCAAATAATACGTACATGCTAAGCACAATACGGGGAAAAAGGAGTAAGCAGGTCCAGGCAAGGCTTATTCATCATCATAACTTGTTGGCAACCCTAGCGAGGGCGGAGGATCAAAACCAATATCTACTTAAAAGAGCAATTTTGGCATGCTTGAAGCAGCAACGTCTAATGAAGGACACTAACCAGGAGGTCTTGTGGGAGGAATTTCTGACCCCAATATTTTAAGCATGTAGTAAGATTTGAAAAGGCAATAGCACGAGGTAATTAATCCCCGCCCGCCTCAATTCTCACCCGACGATCAGCTTGTTCTCGTCCAAGAAGGTGTAAGTGGGTACTTCGAGATTGAAAGGAGCCGGGCCCTTGCGGATCCTACCAGAGATGTCATAATGAGAGCCATGGCAAGGGCAAAACCACCCACCAAAGTCCCCAGCATTGGGCAAGGGGATGCAGCCCAGATGGGTGCACACACCAATCACAATAAGCCATTCGGGATTCTTCACCCTTGCACTGTCCTCCTCCGGGTGACGGAGTGACGACACAGTAACACTGTTGGCTAGCTTGATATCATCCTCTGTTCGGCGTCTGATGAACACGGGCTTCCCACGCCACTTAACAGTCACAGTGCTGCCAGGCTCAATGCTCGAAAGATCAACTTCGATTGATGCCAGTGCAAGAACATCCTTAGAGGCTGACATGCTCAGCACAAACTTGAGGATGAGGAGACGAACAACGGATGCATAAACAAATCTGCCACCTGTCAGAACAAAATAAGCAAACGCCCGTTTGCTGGGATCACCTGGAGGGTAACGCTCGTGGTTGTACTCGTCGTAAACTATTTTTGAAGAGGGATTCTTAAGAGCAGCCACAGTTGCAGGAACATCAGACATCAGGCTGTGTTCATCTTTTCGGAGCAGTGATTCTGTAGAAAAATCTGAAAAACGCAATCACATCAACACCCTGAAACACTAAAAGCTTATACCCTACACAGCAAATAATTATTTGAATTTGAAAAGGGAATGCCATGGCATGCAGCAACATCTTCAGAAGAAAATTAAGTGAAACAGTAGTAAGAATCATCAGACAGAGGGAAAAGCACGATGCCTGTGAGCTGGAAGATGCGATCAAATATCACTACCAGAACATGAACAAGCCAGCATGGAATCTATCTTCAAAACCGGCCCGTGAATGTTTCTGTGTGTGTCTGTGCACCTTTCTGCCTACACTTCTACCCTTACAAGAGCAACTCTACCTAACATCCTAAATGGAAACCAGCCCCTAACTTGCCTTCCGCCATTTCGTACCGTACAAGCGCTGAAAAAAAGTCCTATAATGTTTTAAGAGAATAATATAATATAATGCTAAAAATTAGATACTTTAAGAGAAAGTAATTCTGAAAGAGGAACCACTTCTCTAATTTCTGGGTATCAGAAAACCCCTGAGAGAACCATGAATCGAAACTAAATCAAATCATAGGATGCACAAGTCTAACTAGTCAATATAGACAAATCCCATCAATCACAAATGATATCAAACAATAACACTCCCATATCGGTCAACTCAGTTGGGTCAGACTTCTTCCTATAGGCACAAATTAGCTGTATATCAACTTGGGTGTGCCCTCCAAAAAAACTTTTAATTATTTTATTTCATTTTACTTTATTTGGAAGGCAGGGAGGGAGGACTATCATATGTATCTGGAGTAAGAATACAATTGTCAAAAGGAACACATTCACACTGAATCTCAACTAAACAGTAACTCAAATGCTACAGGCACAACTTGGAGAAGCATGCAAACAGTAACCTCTTCCTAAGCAATTTCCAAGTAGAATCCAGAGTAAAAAAGTCCTCAAACAGCACATGAAGATCAAATTGACAACGAAAAGGATCTATGGTGTTTCATACAGAGGTGATGGTCACACAAAATACAGATATGATATAATACATCCAAAGGCTCATAGTTGGGTAGAGGCTGTTGAAGAGGAAGCCAATAATACAGAAAGCATAAGAGGCCTGGAAGGATTTATTTGTTATAAATTGATTAAATGAAGAGGATAGTTATGTTGTAATAGATGCAGATGAGCTACCAGAAGAACTGAAGCATAGGAAAAAACTGTCCTAAAAGCACATGATGTACCAAAAGCGAGAAGTAAAAACAAGTGGACATGCCTCTACTTTTGCATAATGATGGAGAATTCGTGAGTGAAAAAAACTGTCAATTCCATATCTAGGGGTGGGGAAAGATTCTTTGATTCTAAACCTCTTATTTTGACAGAGTAAATATCTTGATTTTCTGTTTCATGAAAGGAGCTGAGGCCCTGTCCTATTTGGGTTGAAATCAAATTTTGAAGCGCCACAGGTTTTAATCAATTCAGAGAGTAGTGAATGTAATCTGACTGGACAAAGTAATAAGAAGAAACAAAGAGTATCTTATGCACGAGTATTTATTCAAATGCATGTTAATACAGTCTCTGTAGACACCTAAAATCAAGAATGTGAATGGAGGAGATTATAAAAAGAGAGGTTCATTGTGAATGAAAGCATGGGCTTTGCTGTGAACATATGAAGATTGGGCAAAAGGAGGAGTAAAGCAATGGGAACAAGACTAGAATGGGGTGGAGCATGGAGACTCATTAAAACAACTGAATATGATAACCATGGAAGAGGTGAAGGTAGGAGATCCTAATGGTCCACCAAAGCAAGCAGTGGATAATCCAACAAATGGCACCTTCGTAATTCGACTTTGTGAAATCCTGAGTCTATTTCTCCTTCCCAAATACTGAGTTTATTTCCCATTTGGCCCATCCCAAATCCTGCGAAAGGATGTTAACTATGACGATGAATGTCATTGTGGGCTTCATTTTTCTGTTTCAGCATTCACTTGTTTGTCCAGTGTGGACTCTCAAACTAGCTCCTGTAAAAGCGCGAGTTTGCTGACTCTCTGTAGAGTTGATGGGCCTGCATTGCTCCCTAAAAGTTGGGGATTTTGGGGTGTGTTTGAGCTATATGGGAAAGAATAGTTTTGCAGAGTGCCGGATGGATTTCAATATGGTATTGCTGAAATACTAAAGGCAATTCTGCATGAAGAAGAGTTAAAGATAAGGCTTCAGAGATAGTGCTCTAGGAAATAATGGGATGAAGCAAGTTCTTTGACTTGTCCTTCGTTGGTAATGAAGAGATGACTGCGAAGCTATTGAAGACAACAAAGATTGTCAGCAGGATGAGATCAAGGTTTCTAATCACAATAATCAGGGATTGAAGAGTTTGAGAAAGAACAGCAAATTATGAGATTCAATGGAGTGTGAACTCTAATGATAAATAATGTTTGTTTTGATTTTTTGAGATCATATCAAGGATTTGTTTGCTATTTTTGGGGTGTGGGTTGCTCTATTTTTTGTGCTAGTTTGGTGATTGATGTTATTTGTTGTACTTGGGTAACAGTGCCTTGATATGATTTTTTGAATAAATTTCTTCTTCTCATAGATAAAAATCAAACCAGACCAAACTAGGCCTTTTCACACTGAATGGATTGGCTACATGGATTCTCCCCTGCATTCATTGGCTACATGGATTCTCCCCTGCATTCATCTTTAATGGATTATGCCTTTCATTCAAACTATTGTTTGGTCTTCCTTTACCTCTTCTATAATGGGCAGCTTCTAGGCTTGCAAAAACATCCCGAATGTTTCCGATTTAACTAGTTGATGTGTTATAATTATATGCATTTTTCCATGATAATACGTTATTATTTAGAAAGAAATTCATTATAGAAAATTAAATTAATAAGAAGAATTATTTGTATTGGGCTGTAGGCTTGAAAACTTAAGAATGATTAGAATTGAATTTAATTGGACCAAGAACCTTACAATTATTGTATCTGCTTAAGGTGAACAATATGCATGATCCATAGGCCAAATTTTTGGAATCTAGACTTAGGAATTTACTTGAATATAGTAGAATGAATATCAAATAAAATGGGTAAATATTGGATGACTCTAGACTTAGGAATTCCACCTTGTGGCTCAGTTTGTTGGCATAATTTTGGGATAGTATTATCAATATGACAATTTAAAAATTTTAGGAGCTAAACTAAGAATTGATTCGATAATGTCATTTTAGGATAAATAAATATAGTGGATTATAGGTGAGGGAGAGAGAGAGTCTATTGGAAGTTGGTTATATTTTTGAAGCCAATGATTAAATTATCTAATTGTAGGAAAAATAGGAAGGTTTTTATTAGATGGTTAGCTATATTTTTGGTAGTCAAATTTTGGAGATCAATTGGGAGATTTCAAGGGTTGTCTCAACTGAAAAGGGGGGGGGGGGCTAATTGTAAACCCAAATCTGGCTGCCACCCCTGTAAATCAGAAAACTTAACAACCTAGCAAATTTCCTCTTGGGAGGCTAATATTAGGATTTTGTTATAAATGTTTGAAGTAAGGATGTTTGGCTAAATTGGCTAATTGTTAAGGATTATAATTTGAAATTTTTGGAAGAAATATTGCCACATAGAATAAAACCAAGAAAATATTAGATGCTTGGCCGATGTAAGCTTAGTTAGATGATATTGTTATTTACATTAAAATAGGGAAATGACATAGCTAGCAAATAGTTAGTAGTTAACCCGATCATAGGACTCAGTTACAGCAAGTGAGGGTAATCTTCAATCAATCTCCCTCCTATTTCAAATCTAGAGGAGGGAACTAACCAACTCCATCCCTTCACCCTCTTTCTCTACTTAAACCTCTAAAGCCTCCTATTGTTGCACCTTTGCAGAATTCATCCTTGAAAAGAGAAGAGCGGGTGGTGAATAGTGACCCATGAGAAAGCAAAGAACATTCATCTTTAAGGCAGGTGAACTTGTGACATTCCTTCTTTATTCTTTCATAATTCAAATCACATTGTTCTTTCAATTCCAACAAAGAGGAATCATTGATTTATAGTGGGATATAGTTTATGACAGATTACAATATTTTTTACGCAAGTAATATTCAAGAAATATGTGATGTTTGACCAATGTTTGAAAAGACATTCAAATGCCATTGCTTTTGTCAATTGCACGCAAGCACTATTTGAACGCTGGTCATATTATTAGGCTTATGTGTTTTTTAATTGATTTTCCTTGATAATATGTAGAAATCTCATTAGTATTATATGTGCTTTGGATCTGCTAGATGGCAGTATAGACATGGGTGCACCTATACTTGTTATGCGTGATAGTAGATTTGAAATAGAGGTTTTATATATGAAATTCAAAGGCCTTTCGAGTGTCATTCGAACGCCGGCCAGCAGATTGAGGAATTTCATAAATTCAAGTGGGGTCATCGATTTTCCTTGGGATTGACTGAATTTATAGTTGTTATATGGCCTTAGTAGTAACAATGACTATGTGGTTGAGGAATTAGATCTGTTTTCTTGGAAATTTAGGCTCAACACAGGATGGAGGCTAAGCTACCGTTCAAACACCATGTTTGAACACCAGAGGAGCATATTTGAAATCAAGGCTTAAATATAGGGTTTGAAACCTAGGATCGAGATTCCAGTTTGAGATGGAGAAGTAGAGGATATTTGTGGGGATTAAAGAGAGCTGACTACTTAGGATACTAAGGTACTCATGATCATGTCTCATTTTTCCTTATTCTCATGGTTTCATTGGAGTTACTGTTCAAATCATGCAAGTATGTTTCCTAACACTCCCTGGCTAAGTAAAGAAAAGCGCATGAAAATACTAAGATATTTAGGCGAATGAGGGCTTATAAAACTTTAGTATAATCTACATTTTTCCGATACCTATTCCCTATCTAGTGGTAGAGGTCATTTAATTTTGTGGTAGGATACTTATAACCTTGTGACCATCATATTAAAATGATATTTGGGATATCATGAATAAGAAGTATAATAGATAATATAAGCATACTACAGGTACAGCCTCTAGGAGGATTTAAGGGTAGAAAGAACAGCATAGGGATGTTAGGATCTCGAGTTACTTACCTAACTGATGGGAGCGTAAATATGCAACCTTTGATCACAATGGAAGAACAAGATCCACGGAGATTTGTCGATATGTTATATTATTATGACATCATATTAAGTTGGATTTCTAGAAAATCTCAGGGAGGACTTTAATATCTGAGATACTTTGAGACCTCATTATATTTATTGGGATTCGTCAGGAACCAATGGATATCCTTCGGGATATCAAGATTATGACAAATCTGACATTATTAATGTCATTTATTCATATCATTTATTGAGTTATTTTTGTTGATTAATTTATTGATCTCAATTTTAGTTGATACTTTATTGATATTTGGGAACAATTATAACTTTCTATATATTGTATATTGTATTGGAGCTTGATTGGGCAAATGTGTTTCCTAGATAACTTCATTTTCGTTATTACTGACTTGGATTGGAGTTACTTGCTAGGATTGTGGCTCACTATTACTGTTTCTTTCTTTCAGATTAGCATAATAGAATGGATGACTCTAAAATTGGAGAGAGAGCTATGAATCTTGGCATTTTTTGGAGTCTAGTTGGAGTAATCATTATTTGTGTTATGTAGTAGAAATACTATCAGATGCTCATGTTTTATTTTTAGGATTTTGGGGTTATATTTTATTCCAAGTTTTTGATATGGGATGCTTTCAACCTTAGTAGTCATATATTTATCATTTATGTTATGAATTTGATGATGGTTTTGAGATTTATGGTTTTTCATGTGGTTAGGTCCGGGCAGCGGTCATGGACCGAGTCCAAGTCACCACATCGGTCCCACATCTACTAACAGGCATTTCAACTCAAGTGCCAAATCACCTCAATAGTGTCTTCACATTTTTCTTATAGGGGAGCCACCCTAGATGTTCTCTCATATACCCTACCTATGAATTGTCACTTTTGTATTACCATGTCTATTTCAACATCTTGATATCCGCTATCACCATTTGTGCACATTTCAATATTAAATTGCCCAAACTATGGGCCATGCATTATGGCTACCTCAGTTCAAGGTGGTTCGGCACCTAAAACATAGACCAAATAAAGCACTATTTAAAAACTATGAGTTAGTTATAATTGGACGGAATAAATGAATATGTTAACCTAGGAAAATTTGGAGTGATGTGATGAAAAACGATTTAAGATTACCTGTACTATCATAGAATATTACATTAAATCAAATGCAAATTAGAAAAATAATTCATATAACCGCCTTAGTGAGACACAAGGCCTTATTGTCATTATCGCTAGTGTATTCTCCAATCACATAGAAGCTCTGAACGAATTTCTCCACTTCGTCATTCCTACTTATATATATGGGTAGAATCTTATTGATTGCCAGTATCTGAATGAGGGATGCCAACATCTGAAATCATCCCTCATATGTAGGATTCATTCCCTATCCTCACCTCTCCCCCACCTAAATCTCTGTTATTACTAAACTCACATTCTGTACATTTGTTCATTGTTCTCATAATTTTAAAACATTTTGTCCTCAACTTCTCTCTCCAGACAACCAACTCATCATTAATGCCCTCTAGTATCCCATAACTGAAACTGTTATATACAAGAAGCATGCTTCGATTCATGTCTCCATTAATGTCCATAGCTAAAGCAGACAGATAGGGACATAAAGCTGGCCCCAAGTGCAATCAAACGTAATTGGAAAAACCCTAGCCTCATATCTTTCACAACTTGATTTCTGCAACGAAAATATTTTTTCCTCAAAAATTTCCCAAAATATCTCTCTTGAGACTATATCGCATGCTTTCACTAATGAAAAACACAACACAATAACCTTATGTTTTTCCTCAAATTGTCGCATTGGGTACGTAAGCAAATAGATAGCTTCTATAATAAACTTGCCTGGCATGAATCCAAATTAGATATCCAATACACTTCATCACACCTTAGCCTCCTTTCAATTACCATTTCTCATTACTTCAATACATAGCTCAGCATCTTGATACTCAACTAGTTAACACAACTACCATTTCTCATTACTTCAATACATAGCTCAGCATCTTGATACTCAACTAGTTAAAACAACTCTGCATAACCCGTTTGGTCTATTTAATAGTTACCAATGTGCACTTTATCCACTCATATGACATCTTCTTATGACTAAAGATTATGTTGAACAATCTAGTCACCACAATCCCTTTCCCCACATTCATTTTGTCTTTCCAATCTTCATCATCTTATATGCTTTTTAACTCCTCTTCTCAATCAATAGTAAGGTTCATTATAGATTTGCCTCAAAATCACTTAGCTCTACAAGCACTATGGTGTCCTCCTTGTCTCAAGAGAAAAGGCTATGGAAATTACCCATTCATCTAGCTTTGGCATCCTCCTCTAAAATAAGTACTCGCACTTTACCATTGCCGTCATACTTCACTAGGTTTAAGTATTTTGTCCTCCTATCTCATGTTTTTGTTAGTCCAAAGTTACCATTTTTCTCCTATTTTATGTTAATCCTATATAGCAATCCTCATAGACCCTATATTTTGCTTTATTCACTCCCTTTTTTGCCTAGTTTTTAGCTTCCGTATAACTTTTAAATTTCTCATCCTTTCTACACTACAAAGCCTCATAACCACCTATTTTATCTTTCCCTTTCTCTAGACCTCTTTGTACCCCCACCAAGCTTATTTGACTTGGACACTTCATTTGGATTCCCCAAAATCTCTTTGGTAGAATAGCAAATGCAACTAGCTAGAACAGTTCACATTTTGTTTTACTCCCTTCAAGATCCAAAGTGCCTTCTTTTGGTAAATTTTTCCTATCGAGACATTGGTTGTCACCTCTTAAGGTCTACTATTTAATCCTTAGTTGCCCAACTACCTTCTTCCTCTTCTATTGCTTCACAAGCAAAACCAAAACCAAAACCAGTGGTTTGCATTCAAGGTTTCCCAGGAATGGTCACACAATCCATACAATACAATACAATCTCCTTTCACAAGATAAAACAGTCAACCTGAAATTTTTGATGAGCCACACTTATCATAAACAAATGCTCATTCCTCTGACTGAAAAGTGTTTTCCCACAAAAGAAAATTCCAAAATATTCTTTCATTCTTCATTTCTATCTCGATAATCATTATCCTCAATGAACATTTGGATATCTATTTTGTATCCTACTCAACATGGCCTTCTAGATCCCAGCTATAGAAATCAACTCGCTTGTGGAATCTCTTAACCTCGTCCAATTCCTCCAAAAAACTTTGAGCCCAATTTTTCTCCTACCTCGAATGCAGGAGCATATGAACTTATGGGGTTTAGGTTTTTCCTTCTCCTAGCACAATCTAAATAGCCATCTTCATTTCATATGCACAACATTCTCTTTCAACTAGGTTCAAAGTTTAGCGTTAAAGGTTTGGGGTCTAGGGTTTGGGTTTTAGGGCTTTGGGTTTTTGTTTAGATTTAAGGGTTCAGGGTTCAATGTTTAGGGTTCAGGGTATACAGTTTTAGGGTTCTAGGTTGGAAATTTATTTTCTTCATATATTTTTGTGTGTTCATATCTTCCTGATTCCTGTTCGGACGCTCATTCAAGCTCCGACAATTGATTCACTTATGCAAAAATATGGCCATTTCATTCCTAACTCATCATTCCCAAGGTATCCTTATTTGTAAATGTATATCCCTGGATATCTCCACCCACGCAGCTCTTTAGGAAAGCTATATTTACCCTAATTCAGTGTCACTACCCTTCTCAGCATCATTTAATCATCACATCTATCATCCCTATTAAGCATAGCGACCAAGTATCAACATCCCAAGTTCTCCATCTAAACTTGTAATCTTCAACAAAGGTCTTCAGAAATACCAGAACATGACTCAATAGCTTCTAATTTTTCACTAAACTCACTGTTCAACAATGTATTCAAGTGATACAGCTCATAGCAAGTGGGGGATATCCTAAATGGTGATACATTTAGGTCTCATGTCAATGTCAAAAGATCAGACAAAGTATTGCACTGGTTGTTAGCTACCTAATGTGCAACTCTCTTACATCAGGGCTTTGGGACCAACTAAAGAAGAGGACAAAACCTGCAGTGCAGGTGAAGCCACTTCTAATTCATAGGGGGAAAAAAACCCTGCTAAACAAAGTCTTCAAAACAACGATACAAAACAATAACATATGATGGTAAGGAAATAATTGTTTGGTCATTTGAAAAAGGCCGCTGAACATTGTGATGATGAAATGGTTCTTATATTAAACGAGTGAGGCTAGGGCATATGGCCTAACTCGATGGGGTTCTTGGAATGTTCTTAATTAAACCACATCAACAGTACGAAATAAAGCACTCCACACAACGAAAGAAAGTGCCCCTGTAATCACTGTTAATCTCATAGAACAAGAAATTGGTTATTGCCCCTTTTTTTAGGTTCCATAAGGTTCAATAATTTATGTTTAAAGCCCTGCAGATTTAAAAGGTGATTAATCAACCTACGAAGGTTGAGGTCTTCAATAATTATTAACAGGCGATAACTGAAACATCTGATTATTGTGAGATCCTAAAGTGCTTAGAATAGAACATAGAGCTAGTTAATTGAGTAATCCACCCTTTGGTGAAGATGGTTGATCAAAAGTTCACAGGAAAACTTTAACTAGGGTATGTATTTAAATATTGCAGAGGGAAAATATAGGAAAAACATTATCATATTGTGTTCATGTCAACACTATCCCCTGAATGTTCATGCAGGTCTTTAATGTGATATTAGGGTAAGAGAAGAGAACAAGTGCTACTGACTTTATGCGGGCTGCCTCTGAGGAACTCCATTATAGATATCAGGTTCAATTGATGCTATTTCACACAGCTTGACAAAAAACGATATGAAGATCCAGGTGTGGCAAAATTTTGAAAGGGCTTGCCAATCCTTAATGGGCTATACAATTCAGTTAAAAGGAACTGAAGTTTTGTAGGATCATATATCTTACAATTAACCCATGATTGTCTTCATAGGTAAAAGTAAAGGTGTAGAAAAAGCTCTATTTGAATTCGATATCATGTTGGTTTCACAAGGAACATTTTGAGCCAGTAATCGATCAAGCTTGGACGAAACAGTATTTAGGTGTAGATTGTTCAAACTGGTGCAAAGGCTAAAGATCCATGAGGTTGAGTTGAAGGTCCTCAATATAGCACTGTTAAAAGATTAAAAAGATGGTTATGGAATAAAAAATGAACATACAACAAAGCTTTATAACAGCCCTTATTAACAGCTTATTGATCGAAAGAACACAAACTTAACCACTATCTGCAGGCCGAGGAAGAATTTTCTGAACATGATGTAAAAGCAAACTGGATGCCAAGGCCAAATATACTTCAATGAAAAAATTGAGAGGTAGAGGATCTCCTTCAAGAATTACATCATTGTTTGATGAATCTCACACCAAAATCACTATATAAAGGGATATCTACACCATGCTTGGATTTTATATAACGGTTGCTGGGACACCAAGTTTTGCTTCTCCAAAGATAAATCAGGATATCTTCCCAATGGATTATATACCAGGAATCAAGAACAGAGTGCTTGCCAGACCTGCTGATCCAAAAGAGATGAGGATACCATGTTCTCTATTGCAGATGATAGGGCTCATGGCTATGGTGCCCATTCCTCCTGTAACTATAAGATGGGATAGGAGATAGTGGGACAAGAAGTAACTCCATAGGTGTTCAACTTCTCCAGAAGTGGTAATATGCCTATGGGACTCAATTCTAATGTGATCAACAAATGCACTGTGTCAAACCATC
Organism: Nepenthes alata; assembly: GCA_028571085.2. Classification (NCBI taxonomy): domain Eukaryota; kingdom Viridiplantae; phylum Streptophyta; class Magnoliopsida; order Caryophyllales; family Nepenthaceae; genus Nepenthes; species Nepenthes alata. Next base: position 28,871 of record JAOVVI020000379.1, read on the forward strand.
CACACTTCAGGACTTTTCAACCATTGTCTGCTTCCATGTTATATACAAAGTCTACCAGAATTCTCAGTAGTAGGTATATGTTTGTAGTGCCTATACTGGTGAATTACACACACGGGATTCATCAAAGAGAGTGACAAAGCATAGCTTTGATAGCTATATTTTTCTGGCTTTGAACCAGAAAAAGAATCAGAAATAGGAAGAATTGTAACCCATGACTTGTTTGGACAATAACCAACCAAATGATACAAAGACCCTTAACTTCATCTAGATGCACTTCCACCTTAAAACAACTATGATTAGTTTCCTAGAGCTTTACTGAGCAAATATGGTTTCACACCCTGCTAATTGGACAGGACCTCCCTTCCTACCTAGGAAGCACAAACACTTCCTTCTTATTACCATAGGCTCCGGACACAGATCCGACTCTAATGCACTCGAACATGTTCAGAATTTTTCTTTTTAAATTTGAGCACATCAGAAACACATTCTGACACGCATGGATACGTTCGGACACGTAGGGACCCCCAATTTGTGTCCTACATGCAATCCATTATATAAACAGGCAAATACTCCCTTCCCTTATAGATAGCTATAGTATGGTTTCATTTTTGGCTCCTCTCAATCCCAAAAAAAGCTTAGTTTTGTGCCAATAAGCAAAATAATACAACACATAATTTCTTATTAGAGAAAATAACTGTTTGAGCCTATTACTTACCAAAAACAAAGAGAGAATGCTTGTGGTGGTTTAAAATTCTTCCACCAGAATTCAAAGAGAGAATAAAGTGATTTCTTAGGTATTTTTCCATAATCAAGAAAAATAGAGAAAGGAAGAAAGATCTTATACTCTATTGGAAACAAGAACACTTCCTCCATATTAACATTATGGTTTCAGACTTGTCCATGACTACGAAGCATGGACACTTCCTCCAAAGTAACATTCAATGGACACCTATCCAACACCAACATGCTCCAACAAGCTTGCATCCACTCATAATTTTTTATTTATTTCGAACATGCTAGGGCCACATTCGAATATATTGGGAACACACTTTCTTATTCATTTTCACAGAAAAGGAGATCTTACTTGAACCTATTACTTACAAAAAATAGAGAGCACTTGTGGTGATGTGAAATTCTTCCAACTAAAAATCATATATCAGAAGTGTACATCAGTGGCTATGTTTTTCCCTTATAGTAAAAATAGGAACAGAGACATATCTTACAAGACATAACTATGCCATTTGTTTGGGAATGGAGACTTTGATAGCTTATATAATGTAAAAATATTGGAGTCCTATAAAATATACTGGTATATTAATAAGAAACTCCGGTTTTTGCTCAAACTGTCCCTAACATTCCTTTTTATTTTTAGTAAAAACTATTTGTCATATTATCTTATCTTGTCTGAGCTTATTAGTCATTCATTCATATTCTTAGCTCACTTCCTCTATTTGTCATTTTCTGCTTCTTCTTCCACACCAGAAAAACCCTGAATCAGAACCACATTTTCCACCCAGATTACAATTATTCTTTTTCAATTGTAACTTCCTTGCATATTTAAATAGCAAAGCTCTCATCTTAATGTCTTCCATCTCTAATCTCCCTCTCTTGTGCACTTAGAAGCACCAACATTTCTCTCAAGCCAATGCAATGACATCCCATAAGTATCAAACACCAACAAATGCCCGACATGCTCTCAAATGTGACAGAATTTTAATGTTTTGTTAATTTGTACAAGCTCTGCTCATTTTAGACACATTGGGCTAATTTTTAATATTCAGAACAAATGAGGTCCTCAATGCAAATTAAAGAATTGTGAAGTTGTTTTACAATTTACAAAAATAAAAGCAAAAGTCCTGTGACTCCCTCAAAAGAAAACTCAGGACAATTCATTTGTCTTTGTATTAGAGAGAGAGAAGGCATGATAAAACCAAAATCACATCAGTGGTTAATGAAGAGATTTCTGTGCAAAGAAGAAGAGAACCAAATAGACGGGATCATTCCATGATGATTGGTGATTTTGTAGGAGCAAGGCTGCTACAGTTTTGGATTTTCAACTATTTTGGTATTCCCTAAAGATCTCACTCCCCAAACAGATAAATTTTCACCCTTCATGTTCATAACCAACTTGATCTCTGTTTTTTCTTCTCTGTTTTCTTCTCTCTTTATTTTCCTTCTATGTTTGATAACTAATCTTAGATTGAACTGCTTTTTGTTGGATTTGGTGTCATATCATTTTTAATTATCTTATGAATGTATATCTGTTAAGTGTGGACAGTAATGATATAGCGATTTCTGACAGGACAAAATATAGAGAAATAATTTTAGCTTACTCGATGAAAAAATCATTGTATCTATCTGAATATCTATATTGTTAAAAATCATTTTGATCCTCTCTGTTTTTTTATAAACAATTGTAAATGTGAAGAATGGATAGTAGTATAGTAGTGTAGAAATAGCGTTTTCATCGTGTTGTAAGTTATGATTTTGTTCTATGATATTTTTCATTCTTCTTTGTCATTTTATGATGTGATCCATTTTTTAAAATAATAAACCGTTGGTTGGAGAATGTTTCTCACCTATTTTGCAGCTATAGATTCTAATATGCTCTTCGATGTAACTGCAGAGAACCTTAAACAAAGTGACATATTGGTCTGAGCAGATAGGGCATAACAAAGAAAATCTTCTAGTTTGTGTAAAACACATGTGAGGTATAACATCATAACTCCTCTACAATGACACATTTTAATATTACTTCTTCCAATGATTTTTTAATAGGGAAACAAGAAACAAGGAAACATATATTTTGCTGCTAATTTAGAGTAAAATAATATTGCTGATCTTTTCTATTGTCCTAGCTATTAAAACAACTATGAAGGGTTTTCAAGGTGTCCCCAGTGTATTGTGTCCAAAGTTTTAGAAAATTAACATGCCATCATGTCAATGTTATTTTGTATTGTCATTTACGCTTCTTAGCCTCTGCATGTCATCAGGAAGTGTGTTGCAACTCAATCAGCCCCACACCTCAAAGTTACGACGACTTGGTGATTCTGAAAAAGTAAACTTTGGGCCTTTATTTTGATTCAATAAATCCACCAAGAAACTTTCATCATAGATGCCCAATTTGAAATGCAGCCAGCACTGTAGTGATAACACTAAACTTCAAGGTTTTGAACCAAACTTCTGCAGTAGGCAGAGGGATAACAAAGTGAAAGACAAGGATAAAGTTTAACACGAAAAATAAAAAAAGAAAAAAAAGGGATGGAAAGAGAGCAAGGAAGCTGAAGAACGGACAGAATTCCAAACATAAGAAGTATTGTCATGTTAGGTGGGTTCCCATTTGGATGGTGTCAGAAAAAAAAGCATCTACCACTATTCTCAGATTCAAATTGTTGAGTTTCGATCACTCCCTTATGAGTAACTCAACAAACGGAAAGTCATCGGAGGTTCAAACGAGACTCGTGTGAGGATCGGAGTTTTCACGCGCGCAAAAGGACCAGAAGACAAGATCAAATCGGGCACTTGAGGGGCGCTACAGCGGAGTTCGAGCGCTGATTCCAGAATGATGGAGGATTATCGGTGCTCAACTTGTGCTCGAGCAATGAAAAGACACGGATTCCAGAGTTGGTACACTCGATCGGCACTTGACGGGCGCTCGAGTGCGGAATCCAAAACACGGCTTGCTCGAGCAGCGCTCGCTGGGAGCTCAAGCGCCGGTACGTGGTATAAAATGCGACTCACGTGTTTTAAGGTTATGATTCTGAAATCTTTTTCCACAAGGGGTGCCGCACATAAAGAGCGGAGAAAAGAATAGAAAAGTAGAAGAGGTTCAGTATTCAGTCGAGATCCGATTTGAGTTACGTTCTTCACCAAAATCGGGTACGTCGTTCTAAAAATGATTCTAAAAACGTATTTTCGTTTGGTTACTCTTACTTCTCATTGTATTCTCTTGTGAGTTTCCGAGTGTATCGAAAGAGGTTGTATTTAACCATTCTTCACTCGGATTTAGAGTGAAGGGATTTCAAAATGGGTTATTATAACCGGCACTATTTATAGTGGATTTATCTGGAGTTTGTCCCGTGGTTTTTCTTTTGGTTAAAAATGATTTTCCACGTTAAAAATCGTTGTATATTGTTTGTTTCTTATGCTCACAAATTTGATGGCTGACGGTTGACCAGGGGTTCGGATTTGTTCCGCTACGCCAAGTCGGGTGTATCCGGGTGTCGAATCCCAACACAAACTTCATCTAATTTCACTGTTTTAAAATTGCAATTGCCTCACCATCTCTCAATGTTGTAGTATTGACACTTTTACTGAGAAACTAATAGCTCTTTGCATCAATAATGTAACAGAAGTTTTATCAACAACAT